>JACCIX010000989.1:0-116636 GCA_025506515.1 Flaveria trinervia | reverse complement strand
TGAAAAGAGCAACATGGCCTTTATCACACATTTGACTGACACTCAAGAGATTGTACTTGAGATTTTCCACATGATTAACATCATCAAACTGATTTCTCCATTGGAGACAAAGCCCTTACCAATGATGTAACCCCTAGCATCATTGCCAAAAGAAACAAATCCTTTTTTCCTTGAGAGTAGTCATGAAGAAGAGAGCTGTTCCTAGTCATGTGCATAGATCCCCCACTGTCTACATACCAGATGCTACTTTGGCATGTTGAAGAACCCTGCAAAATAAACAATCAGTTAGTTTTAGAGACCCAAACCTTTTTGGTTTTGGCCTGGTCTCATCAATAGATGGTAAACTAATAGGTTTATCTGAAACAACAGCCTGAGAGGAAGAAAATGGTGTAGAAGAGGAGTCCTTTGGCTTGGACCTCCTTTTTTGTGGTTTCAACATAGGAGCATCTAGTTGGTTAACTCTACCCAACAGATGTTGAACCATCATAACCAGCTGTGTCTGATTCTGTGATAAGGCTTTCAGCTCATCAGACACATTGCCAGTGGAGATTGAAAAGGTCCTATGTTGCACCTTCTTCTTCTGAGCACTCTCAGCTGTCACCTGTTTAACCCCTTCCTTTTTGGATTTCTTTGAGGACATAAGGGTTACAGGATTTTATGTTGCTAATACAAATGTGGTCTCAAACTCAGTTTTCATTTTACCATTTTCTCTTTAATTTCTTCTTTTTGTTTGAGTTGGAACCTCTTTTGTACCAACAGTCATCTGTAAGATGATTGAACAAACCACATACTTCACATGGTTCCTTGTTCATCTTAGGTTGATCATCAACTAAACAGGGTGAAGCAACAGAAGACTTGTTCTTCAATGCTTTGGAAGCATTGTTTGCTTTCTTGACTGCCTCTTTAGTAGTCTTCAAACTCTTTCTACTGCCAGTTTTCTTCTCTTCAGTACTGACAGCAGTTGAAGTTTGAACTTCAGATGTTAAATCCTGCTCTCTAGTCCTTTCAGGACCTTCAGGATTAACTTCTGAGTTGATCAACTCATTAATCATGTGAATGTCAGCATTTGAACCATCAACATCAGCTGATAAGTTCAAAGAGGGCTTGATGCTGACTGCTACTTCTGATTGTGCTGTATCAGAAGGTAGATCACATGATGTGATGGATTGGTTATCACTCTCACCATCAGATTCTTCCTCTGCTCTTGGGGTAAAATCTGTAGGTGGAGCAGTGTGATTGTAACCAATTCCAAACTTCACATTTGAAGCAGATTGCTTACTAAGAAGCATTTCAAAACCTTTGCATGATTGTACCCATCTATCACACTCTACCTGGGTAACTGCAAGGGTTTCTTTGAGATCTTTGTACTTCTCTAGAAGTATCTCTTCTCTAGCCTTATCATCAATTATTTGGCAATTCAGTTTATAAATCTCATCATTTTTATCTTTAGCACAGACTCAAACTCAGCTTTGTTTTTGGAAATAATTTGTTCTAGCTCAATGTTCTTATTAATTAGAGCTACATTTGCTTCTCTAATGGAAGCAAATGCTGCTATGCATGGTTCAGAACATAATTTGGCTTTTGCCTCAGAGGATACCTGTGATACCTGAGGTGTAGAGGCATTAGAAAATGAAGTATGAGCAGACTCTAAAGCCATAAGAGCTAGATTCCCAAAAGGACTGTCACCACCATGTTGACCAGCACCTGAGAACAGTTGGTCATGACCAGACATGTCATCTGGTAAACTGCTCCGTCAACAACTCCTAGGGTGAAGAAGCTGTGTTGTTGAGGTTGAGTTTGTTGATGAGATTGGGATGGCTGAGGTTCTGGTAGTGCATGAGGTTGTGGTGCCATAGGAACTTGAACTTGATTTGACTGTGGCATGTAATAACAAGGGTACGGATATGGCATTTGACCCTGAGGAACAAAATATGCCGGAGATTGTTGTTGAGGATGATGACCAGAAGTGACAGGATGTTGCCCTCTGTGTGGTTGACTATTTCCAGGAAAAGTCACAAAGGGTGCAGTGGAGTTAGATCCAGTTGATCCACACTCTCTTGCAAAGTGTCCAAGCCTTTGGCATTTGTGACACCTCAACTTGCTCTTGTCAAAACCAACTTTGGTTTTGCCAGAGAGTCCTGGGAATTTTCTTCCAGTTCTTTTATAAAACTTCTGAGATCTGATATTTATCACGGCCATTTGGCTCAAAATATCCATCTCCTCTAAGTCATCATCAGCAATCCCCTTGAGATCATCCATAATGAAGCATAGATTGTCATTATTACACCCAGTAAACTGACCATCAACACTCACAAATGCAGAATCAGAAGTGCTTGAAGAGAAATTAATATGCTCATCATACTGGCATTCAGATGAAACATATTCTGACTCATGACCCACCAAGGCAGTGTTGCCTGGTACAAGTCTTCAGTGAGCTTTCTAGATGAAGACAACTTTCTCTTCTGTTCTATCTCTCTCTCAAACGTGAGCAGTTTCCCATAGAGTTGGGTGAGAGATAGTTTGTCCAGACTTGCACTGGAGCGTAGGACAATAGTATATGTGTCCCGTCTCTCAGGCAGTGATCTGAGAAATCTGTTATTCATCTGAATATTTGTGTACTCAAGTTTGACCATATTTAGTTCAGAGATCAAACAAGAGAACCGCTCATATTGTTGAGTCAGTGTCTCACCCTTTCTATGAGTGAATGTCTCATATTGTTGGGCAAGAATTTCTATATTATTTGCCAATACCTCATCTGTTCCTCCAAATTGTTCTTTCAAGACATTCCAGAGGTCATGGGCAGTTTCATGATGCATTAGCCCAGAATAGATTTCATTTGGCAGTGCCATGGCCAGAATTCCATGGGCTTTTGCATCAATTTCAAGCAACTTCTTATCCTCATCTGAGTATTGCTCCCTCCTCTTCGGAACCATTTGATTGGTTTCCGGGTTATTCACCATAGGCTTGTGTGGACCATGTACCACTGATGTCCAACAACCTGCGCTGTTAACAGACAGGTGATGGAGCATACGTCTTTGCCATATGTTATACTCATTCCTAACCAGCATTGGTGGCTTGGTTGAGGAACCAGTATTGTGAGGATCATTGGAGGGAGTGGTCATTTTCAGTTCAAAAACAATTTAATTCAAGCTTTTAAAAGTTTTAAACAGACCACAACAAACTCAATGAAAACCAAGAGAAGATCTCAGGATGAATGACCAGAAATACAGAAAATTCAATCTCTATAACCGTTTCTTGCAAAAACAAAAGCTAATTCAATCAAACTTAGATCTTGAATAGCAGTTTCAATGATCAATTATTAGATCGATAAGTGATTAACCGCTCTGATACCATTTGACAGGATCAGCGATCACAAGTTTGATGTATTAGAGTTCAAAGCAGCGGAATACGAACAAGAATTAGACAATTGTAGCAAGCAATCGATACTTGTATGCATTAAGAGCACATATGATTATAGGAGAGAATATATATTTCTGATTTCAAGGAATGTTTATAGATGTAGAATATTTCTAATCAAATCATTCATTCATTCCATTCATCCCTCACACATTACAATAGGTTGTCACTCCTTATATAGAGTGCAACAATCGCTGCTGTTATCACGGAAAGTGACAACTGGCAGATCTAATACAAAAATAACTAACTCTTAACAAACTACTAAATGTTCACAACTACTGAGAACATATCAGAGTGTTAAGTACAAAATATAAAACTACTGAAACTACAACGACTGAAGAACAAGCTCTTCAGTCGTTTTACAAAACTACTGAAACATAAAACTACTGAAACTAGAAATATAAAACTACTGATATCACAACTACTAAGAAGTACTCTTCAGCAGTTGTGAGAAACTACTGAGGCTTCAGTACTTGATCTTCAGACTTTGACATTCAGATGTTTCATCAGCTGATGACTTCAGTAGATATCATCAGCTGATGTCTTCAGTCTTTGTCTTCAGACTTTGTACATCAGTTGTTGATCTTCAGCACTTGTAAACTCTTCAGCTGTTGTACTTCAGTACTTTGGTCTTTCAGCTTCAGCACTTGTGTTCTTCAGCTGTTGTACTTCAGCACTTTAGTTCTTCAGCTGTTGAAGTCTTCAGCACTTGATCTTCAGCTGTTGAGGTCTTCAGCACTTGTCAAACTGCTGATGAGTCTTTCAGCAGTTGTTGTGATACCATGTGGGACTTAGAGATTTTCTGATCTTGTCTCATTGGTTCTTTGGTCCAACACAATCTCTAGGTCTTTGGTATTCCATTGGACACTCATGCAAATTAGTTGCTTTTTCTGATAGTGACTATCCAGGATGTAAGTTAACTAGAAAGTCAACTTCTGGTGTATGTCAATTCCTAGGCAACTATTTGATTTCTTGGCAGAGTAAGAAACAAACATCTGTTGCTACATCCACTGCAGAAGCAGAGTACATTGCTGCTACAAGTTGTACATCTCAGGTACTCTGGCTTCAAAACCAATTATTGGATTATGGCATTACAGTGTTGGATTATTATGCCCAAGACACATAGAACATTGATGTGGTTAGTACGTTATGATCCAAGTCGGGTCATACCCAATAAAAAGCTTAGAAAACACCAAATAATATTTAATTGATGATATGATCATGCAATTAAATAAATACACCAAGTTAGAAAATGGGTTTTCTAAATAAGTTGCATATGAGATTGAACAACTTATATGGATATTTTGTTCATGGATGTTATTTGTAATGTTGTTTAAACTTATTAAATAACATCAAATAATAGGAGTGTGTATATATGTATATAATTAAAAGGTTAATTATATATCTATATTTAATCAAACATTTTTAACATTGATTAAAAGGTTTTTTTGGGGGGAAAACCCCAATGGTTTAAGGGGTTTCGGCCGCCCCCTTTGGCCCTAACTCCTTATGCTTTTCTTTGAGGTCTAGAGAAAAACTCTCTCCAAGAATACACACACACTCTCTTTTTCAGATCTCTCTCTCTCAAACATGCAAAATGGTCACAAGAACATCAACTCTTCTTATGGAAGAAAGAGTTCAAAGCTGAAAAGGGTCCAGCACCCTTGCTGGTTGTTCACGGCTGGAATAAGAGTTCAGCAGCTTCTTTGACCTGATTTTGGTGCTCAAATCCTAGCAAAGATGGTGTTTTCTTGGAGGCTTGTGGTATGAATGCTTGAGGACACCTATTCTTGGTGTTTTGGTCATTCAAGAAGCTCATTTTGTTCCTTCATCATGTTTTCAGCAGCTTGCTAAAGGTAGTTTGTATGTCTATTTGGGTTGTTATATGTTGGGGATAACTAGTTCAAACACATATATAAGATCCTTATGTTCTTGGGTTTGTTGTTGTTATAAAATAAGACTTCATTTTTCAGATTATTAATGATAAACTTTAAGGTTACTTCCGCTGCGTTTTTCATAGTTTAAAGGTTAATCCTGTTAGACTAAGGTCCAACAAACCCACATTGGCATCTAGAGCCGGATATGTGGATGAGTATTTTCATGTGTTCTTGTAAAATTGGTTTGATGAGGCTTAAACAACCTAATAGGGGCTGTTTTGTGATGATATGATGATACCCCAACCTTTCAAGGTTTTATCTTGCATGCTTATGATTAAATCTTGAAAGGATGACATCAAACGGTTGATTGTGTTGTTTGGACATAACCTAAATGTTTTGGTTCTTGTTGGTCAGAACTTTAAGGCTATAAAAGGGGTTCATTTTGTTTTTGAAATGATGTATATGGATACATATTTTAGTGCATAACATAGCCTTGACCATGTGTGTTTTGGATTTGGTTGATTGTGATTTTGTCATGTTGGTTGTATTCATTCAAAGGGTTGTACTAATTTCTTTTGTGTTTGTATTTGGGTAGTAATTTATTTATTCAATTGGTTATGTAATAAATAGAATAGGTGCATTTCTTTTATTAGAAAATTGTATTAGGATATGATTTTGTAAAAGAAGATGCACAAGATGAAGACCCAAAAGGAAGGACACAAAGGACATGGACACTTGAAGCATTTGGATGTGAAATCAAGTGGGAGTTCATGGACACATATGATGTGTCATTGTTAACCCTTAGGAAAGACCTTATGACAACACTTGTGATGGCAAACAAGTGTAGTCAACTTAGTGGCTATGGTTATGCACATATGTTTGTATGATTATGCTTGTTTGGTTGTTTGTTGTATGATTGTTGTTTGATATTTGGATATGCATAACAAATTCATTTGCAAACTTAACAAGCTGAAAATTTATGTTCTTAATCATTAAGTGGTTAATAAAAGGTTATTAAAAGGATTAATAATTTTAATAATTTTTTTTATTAAAAGGAAGAACCATAGGGTACCATGTTTTTGAAAGCATGCAAATACAAGGTACATAGAGTTTTCAAAACTAGAATTAATGAAAACTGAAATCCCTTTGGAAACAAGTTTAACACCATCCTTTTACACGACACTCGAATCACTTGAGAACTATTTGTGGGATAAAGGTCACCTAACCACTTCTAGGGAACTTGTGTTTTGAGGTGAGTCTAACATACTTGTGGATAAAGGTCACCTAACCGCTTGTATGTGAAAACTCACACGTATGTGTAAGTAGGACAACTTGAATTGGAAACCATGTGATTAGGGTTACCGAAGCCTGGCATACAATGGTTTTGATGGGATTAGACATGCCGACTAAACATATGATGTTTAACCGATCCCATAAGACTAGAAGTTGGAATAGGTTGCAATTGTCAACTGTTGACTACCTTGTTAATTTAAATAATGGGATAAAGGTCACCTAACCATCATTTAAATGTAACGTTGGATTCTAAATTTTAATTGTTAATTGTCTATGAGACATTTAAGGGTATTAATGATTAAAATAATTTATTAGAAATACTAAAATGAACTTTGTCAATGATTGTAGTGAGACAGCTAACTATTACGCTACCACCACCGATCGTCCCTTCCCTATCACTGAGATCTATTCTCGAGAGGGATCGTCCTAACCATAATTACCTATGGACTCAATTTCGAAACTGAGAATCGTTCTCAGAATGAGTAAGACCTATGTCCTTGACGATCCCCTACCTCACCAACCAACGCTGTTGATGTAAGGCCTTTTGACGATTGGCTTAGGCACACTAAGGATTCTGTCAGTATCCTACCTCATGTTTGGAATATAATTCCCGAACTCCAAAAGGGTTTGGAGCATTATGGGCAATTACATGAAATCTATTTGAAGGAAATGTTCCTTCAACAAGTTTAGTAGATTTCTTCGAAACGGTCGATCACTTTTTATGCATGTCACATGGCAGAAACCAAATCGATATCATCTTATATATTCTTAAGATGAAAGTGAAGGGTTTGAAAGAACACTAAAACAGTATAACCTTTTAATCTTTTCAGAAAACGCAGCGGATGTATAGGATTATAACAAGTTTATAATCTGAAATTTTCGTGTTCTAAGTGTGGTTTTAAGATGGAAAACAAAACCAAATCAATAGGATCTTAAATATATGAATGGACAAGCTATGAACACATTAATGTACATAAAATCACAGCCATATGAGGCTGTGAATGGCTACCTTTCTCCAGCAGAAAAATCGACTTAGAGGAGTGTTTTGGATGCTTGAATCGACCAAGAACTCAATGTAGAGATCCTCAAGCTTCGTATACCCCAAGCACTATTACAAAACACCTTGTATGCTAGGATGAACACCAAAATCAAGCTGCTAGAGCTCCTTCTTTCTGCCTGATTTCCGAAACTAGAGAGGGGAGAAGAGAGAGAGAGCTTTTGCATGTATTTCTTTCAAATGGCTGGTCCAGAGCAAAATTATAAGACCCCTTAATTTGTGTATCAATTCAACAAAGTGGTCCAATAGGAACACAATAGGGGGCGGCCAAAAGGCTTTGAAAATGGGTTTCCCCCCTTTTTAAAATTAGACACATTACAATGTTACATGGTCTTATAACTTGGTATCTCTTAGTAAATGTATACAACTAACCAATTAATTGTATAACATATGTAGCCATTTAATTTGTAATGTCATCTAACTAATATAAATAACATTACAAATAATATAATTGAACAAAAATCCTAATAAATTGTTCCATGTCATATGCAACTTGTTTAGAAAACCCATTTTCTAAATTGGTGTTAATATTTTATTGCATGATCACATCATCAATTAAATATTATTTGGTGTTTGCTAAGCTTGCTATTGGGTATAACCCGACTTGGATCATGACGTACTAACCACATCAATATTCTAAGTGTCTTGGGCACAGAATCCTACAATCTCCCACTTGCCCAAGATTCATAGATTGATGCAAGCAGTAAATACCGCCTAACAACGGTTTACTACCCTTAATACGCATGACTTATAGCCATTCAATAACATCATCCCTTTCAAGTGCCCTACTTGAAAAGATTTAGGTGAATTAATCATTTATCCTTTTGTTACAGATGTCATGTTAAATCCAAGGACACAGAAATCATTCCTTGTTGATTTAACTTAATCAGGCCTTAGACATCTAACTCTCAACGAATAAGAGGAACAAATTCCATCTTGACTACATACGTTTCTCACAAACACCTCGTGTTATACCTGAACATATCCTTATGTACTGTCCACTATTTCAGGACAGTGAAGAATAGGCTCAAGGTGTAATACTTGGTGAATATCAAAACCCAATATTATCTCAGGTCGGAGGATACCAAATGATATTCGCCTTTACTCAAAATTACTTATGATCAATCAATAAGATTCCATGTAGTAAAATTTGAGATGCGGGTTAGTCCAATATTTGTATCCCACAAATATCTATGAACCTTGGTAGCAACCCATTGCTCTATATTCATCCTTATGAATATCAACCAATCCAAGTTCATAATAGTCTTACCTTCAAACTTGTTCCCACAAGTGTGAACGACTACGGACATTTAGAGTAAACATTTTACTCATGGATTAAACATGCTAAATTGGAATATTATTTGAAACATTATAACCAAATAATTTTATTCAATAATAGAAAGTTCCACATATCCAAATACAAAATTATAGATCAAATCCAATCACTAGAATATCGAAGTCCCATGGCACAAGTATGACATTCATGCTTTGCCTTTTCAAGGAGCTTCGTGAGAGGATCCGCAACGTTTTGATCCGTGTGAACTTTGCGAATACATATCTTTCCTTTTTCAACTTCATCTCGTATGTAGTTGAATCTCCGCTCAATATGCCTAGTCTTTTGATGAGCACGGGGTTCCTTGATTTGTGCAATCGCACCCTCGTTATCACAAAAGATCTCTAGGGGGTCCTGAATGGAGGGGACAACCCCTAGATCGGCAATGAATTTCTTTAACCATGCAGCTTCTTGAGCTGCCAATGAGGCGGCGACATATTCTGATTCTGTAGTTGATAGAGCCACCACATCCTGCTTGGAGCTCTTCCAAGAGACAGCTCCTCCATTCAGAATGAAAATGTATCCCGATTGTGATCGTGAATCGTCACGATCGGTTTGGAAACTTGCATCCGTGTAACCTTTTACAACGAGTTCCTCGTCACCAGATCCATAGATCAGGAACATATCTTTTGTCCTCCTTAGGTACTTAAGTATGTTCTTAACAGCCATCCAATGACTGTTTCCAGGATTCTGCTGGTAACGGCTTGTCATGCTTAAGGCGCATGACACGTCCGGTCGAGTGCATATCATTGCATACATGATGGATCCTATAGCAGATGCGTATGGGATTGCCTTCATTTTGTCTTGCTCATCCTTTGAGCTTGGACATTGAGTCGTACTCAACATCGTTCCTCTTTGAATAGGTACGGTACCTTTCTTAGAGTTTTCCATCTTGAACCTTTTCAAGATTTTATCAATATATGCACTTTGATTCAAACCAATCAACCGCCTTGATCTATCCCTATAGATCTTTATTCCCAGAATATAGGCGGCTTCACCAAGATCCTTAATGGAAAAACAACTTCCAAGCCAGGTTTTTACACCTTCCAAGGTTGGAATGTCATTTCCAAATAGTAGTATGTCATCAACATACAATACTAGGAAAGTTATTGTGCTCCCACTAGCCTTCTTATACACACAAGCCTCATCAGCGTTTTTGATGAAACCAAATTTCTTTACTTCCTCATCAAAACGGTGATTCCAGCTTCTCGATGCTTGTTTTAATCCATAGATTGATTTCTTTAACTTGCATACTTTATTAGGATGTATTGGATCGACAAAACCTTCAGGCTGAACCATATAGACATCTTCCTCAAGATATCCATTTAGGAAAGCGGTTTTGACATCCATTTGCCAAATCTCATAATCATAATGAGCAGCTATGGCAAACAATATCCTTATAGACTTTAGCATCGCAACAGGTGAGAAGGTTTCATCATAATCAACCCCTTGAGTTTGAGTGAAACCTTTTGCTACAAGTCTAGCTTTATAAGTATCCAAGTTTCCATGCATATCGGTTTTCTTCTTGAAAACCCACTTACTTCCAACTCTTGGAGTTAAGAGGTGGTACAACCAAGTCCCATACTTGATTGTCATACATGGATTGCATCTCAACGTTCATGGCTTCAAGCCATTTGTCACAATCCGTGTTGGACATTGCATCATGGTATGTGGTTGGTTCATCAGAATCTATCACATAGCATCCATCCATGAAAAATCCATATCTTTCAGGTGGATTACTAGTTCTACCACTTCTGCGAACGTGTTGTGTGTATTGATCAACCACTTGATCATCCTCAACATCCTTATGTTGAGTGCTAGTTTCAACCAACGTGCATCGGGCTGTGGTTCTTGATCTTCCTCAAGATCCACTGTTCTACTGCTAGCTCCTTCCATAAGGAACTTTGCTTCTAAGAACTCACCCTTTCTGGCAACAAACACCTTTTGTTCCATTGGATCATAGAAATAATATCCCATAGAATCTCTAGGATATCCAATAAAGATACACTTGGTGGATCGGACATCCAATTTGTTTAGGGTGGGAGTCTTAACATAAGCCTCACATCCCCAAACCCTTAAGTACGATAGGGATGGAACTCTTCCATGCCATATCTCAAAAGGTGTCCTTTCTACCTTTTTGGTTGGGGCCATATTTAGAATACGGGCCGCGGAGAGCAGAGCGAAACCCCAAAATGATAGAGGTAATGTGCTTCTAGCCATCATAGATCGGACCATATCCAATAAGGTTCGATTCCTCCTCTCAGACACACCATTATGTTGTGGTGTTCCAGGTGGAGTGAGTTGTGAGACAATCCGCAACTCCTAAGATGATTTTGAAAGTATCACTTAGGTATTCACCTCCTCTATCGGTACGAAGAATTTTAATTGACTTGTTGAGTTGATTTTCTACTTCATTTTGAAGATTTTGAACATTTCAAAAGCTTCGTCTTTGTGCCTTAACAAGTACACATACCCATAGCGACTATAATCGTCGGTAAAGGTAATGAAGTATCTTTCACCATTCCTAGTCATTGGCTTAAAAGGACCACATACATCCGAATGTATGATTCCTAATAAATCTTTTGCCCTTTCGGTAGTTCCATTAAAGGGTGCCTTAGTCATCTTACCTTGTAAACAAGACTCACAAACATCAAATGAATCACATTCATTTGTTTTTAAAAGACCATTCTTTTGAAGTGTTTGTAAACGTTTCTTGTTTATATGACCAAGACGACAATGCCAAAGATAGGTATCACTTAAGTCCAACTTGAGTTTCTTGGTGTTAGTTTGGTACAATGAACTATTTAAAGTATTTTCATGAACCAATTCATAAATACCATTAATTGGAATAGCTTTAAAATAGAACATACCATTTAAAGAAACATGAATATCATTTTCAATAAAAGATAATACATAATCATAATGTCTTAATTGGGATACAGAAATAATGTTCCTAGTCAAACTAGGAGCATACAAAACATTCTTCAAAATACTTCCAAACCACTTGGAAGTCTCAGGATGTAGTCTCCACGAGCTTCAACTAAGACTTTAGTTCCATTTCCCATGAAGAGGCTAACATCCCCTTGTTTGAAGTCCCTACTTCTTGTGAACCCCTGCAACAAATTGCAAATGTGAGTTCCACATCCGGTATCCAATACCCATGTGTTAGAAGATGTAACATTAAGATCAATATGATCATGTATATTGTACCTGAGGTCTGCCCGGCATCCCTCTTGGCTTTCAACTCTTGGAGATGGACAGGACAATTCCTTGCCCAATGTCCAATCTCCCCACACTTGAAGCATGGGTCATTTGTAGCAACCTTTTGCTTCTTCTCTTGTGGTTTGGGTGGCACCCTTGCCACCCCTTTCCCTTTTCCCCAAGCGGGTCCCTTACCCTTGGCAACCTTTGCCTTGGGTGCGGGACGAGGCCTTTTGTTGTTCCCACCTTCATTATGGTGAGAACGGGTAAAACCTTTTACCCATGGCCGCCTCGGCCGTTTTGAGCATTGAGTGAAGCTCACCAATGCTTTTATCCCAAGCATTCATGTTGTAGTTCAACACGAATGTCTCGAACCTTTTGGTAAGGCCATTGAGGATCAAATCCGTGGCCAATTCCTTCGAGACGGACAATTAAGCCTCTCGAGGCGGTCAATGTGACTTTTCATCTTAAGTACATAAGATGAAACAGATTGATTGTCGTCCATACGACATGCATGGAGCGCTCGAACCGTTTCGAACCGCTCAACCCTTGCTTGCTGTTGGAACGTTTCCTTCAGCTGGGTTATCATGTCGTAAGCTCCGTGATGTTCATACTCCTTTTGGAGATCCGGAGTCATGCTCGCTAGCATGAGACAAGACACTTGGACGGAGTCCTCAGTGTATTTCAGCCAATCGTTAAAGGCCTCCTCATCATCCTCGTTAGGTTGATCGGGGACAGGGTCGTCTAAAACATACGATCGTCTCTCTTGCTTGAGAACAATTCTCAAGTTTCGATACCAATCGATGAAGTTGTTATGTTTAGACGTTCCTTTTGGAGGATCGCTCGTAGGGATTGGTTGGACGCGGATGAGTTATCGAATTATCATTATTAGAGGCCATCTACAAAATTTAACAAAGTTTTATTTAGTATTTTCGATATTGTAATTTTAATACAAATGTCTTACGAGACTTTTCATATTAAAATCTAGAACCCAATATTACATTTAAATTGTGGTTAGGTGACCTTTATCCCACGTTTTAAATTAATAAGGTGGTCAACGTTTGACGATTGCAACCATTTGCAACTTCTAGAGGTATGGGATCGACTCTTGAACATCATATGTAAAGTCGGCATGAAAATCCCATCAACACCATTTGGAAACCACATTGTAGGTGATCCATTTAACATGGTTTGCAAATCAAGACATCCTACTTACACCCACGTGTGAGTTTGCCAAAACAATGGTTAGGTGACCTTTATCCCATAAGTAAGGCATTCTCACCTCAAATCACAAGTTCCCTCAAAATGGTTGGGTGATCTTTATCCCACTAAGAGTTCCCAAGTGACTCAAGTGTTGTGTAAAAGGACGGTGTTGATCTCGTTTAAAAATTTTTAGAGATTTCTTAATTCTAGTTTAGAAAACTCTATGTACTTGTATTTGTATGCTTTCAAATACAAGATACCCTATGGTCCTTTGATTAAAACCATTTTAATCTTTAAAATCATTAAACCATTTAATAACTTTTATTAACTTTAAAGAACCATCATTTTCAGCTTGTTAAGATTGTTAGTTAGTTTGCTTAGAATATCCAAATATCAACCAAACAATCAAGACAACAAACAATCAACCAAGCATAAACATAAACAATCATATGTGCATAACCATAGCCCTTATGTTGACAACACTTGTTTGCCATCACAAGTGTTGTCTATGGTCTTTCTAAGGGTCAAACATATCATAAAGGTTCCATGAACCTCCCACTAGAAACCATCCAAATGCTCCATGTTTCTTGTGTCTTTGTGTCCATCTTTGGGTCTTGATCTTGTACATCTTCCTTTTACAAAATTGTATCCTAATACATTTTTCTAGTAAAGGAAATGAACCTAATCTATTATTACATAACCAATGAATGAATAATTACAACCCAATGAATAAACACAAATATTACAACCAAATTGAATGAATAAAACAACCACTTGAAACATCCAAACAACACAAGGCCACAAGCTAGGTTATGCACTTTAACAACCAATGATCATATCATCTATTCAAATAATGAAAACCCCATTTAAAACCCCAATTTCAGCCAACATAAACTGAAATTTTGGGTTTTAATCATTGTCCAAACAACCAACATTTCAACATACATATCTTTCAAGGTTTAATCACAAGCATGTGTAATGTAACCTTGAAAGTTGGGGATTTCAACAAGATATAATGTACCAGCCCAAAAACAGCCTATAACATATCTAATATCATCTTTTAAACCAATTTCAAAAGATGAATCAAGCAAGCCATCCATATAACCGGCTCTTGATGCCATTGAAGGGTTTGAAAGAACACTAAAACATAGTATAACCTTTTAATCTTTTCAGAAAACGCAGCGGATGTATAGGATTATAACAAGTTTATAATCTGAATTTTCGTGTTCTAAGTGTGGTTTTAAGATGGAAAACAAAACCCAAATCAATAGGGATCTTAAATATATGAATGGACAAGCTATGAACAACATTAATGTACATAAAATCACAGCCATATGAGGCTGTGAATGGCTACCTTTCTCCAGCAGAAAAATCGACTTAGAGGAGTGTTTTGGATGCTTGAATCGACCAAGAACTCAATGTAGAGATCCTCAAGCTTCGTATACCCCAAGCACTATTACAAAACACCTTGTATGCTAGGATTGAACACCAAAATCAAGCTGCTAGAGCTCCTTCTTTCTGCCTGATTTCCGAAACTAGAGAGGGGAGAAAGAGAGAGAGAGCTTTTGCATGTATATCTTTCAAATGGCTGGTCCAAGAGCAAAATTATAAGACCCCTTAATTGTGTGTTTCAATTCAACAAAGTGGTCCAATAGGAACACAATAAGGGGGCGGCCAAAAGGCTTTGAAAATGGGTTTCCCCCCTTTTTAAAATTAGACACATTACAATGTTACATGGTCTTATAACTTGGTATCTCTTAGTAAATGTATACAACTAACCAATTAATTGTATAACATATGTAGCCATTTAATTTGTAATGTCATCTAACTAATATAAATAACATTACAAATAATATAATTGAACAAAATATCCTAATAAATTGTTCCATGTCATATGCAACTTGTTTAGAAAACCCATTTTCTAAATTGGTGTTAATATTTTATTGCATGATCACATCATCAATTAAATATTATTTGGTGTTTGCTAAGCTTGCTATTGGATATAACCCGACTTGGATCATGACGTACTAACCACATCAATATTCTAAGTGTCTTGGGCACACAGAATCCTACAGAAAGGCACATTGATACCTCAAGATGCTTAAATTCTTTTGTCAAAGTAGTTGGCCAGGATTTGATCCTTGATTGCCAAACTAAAGGTTTGAGACATTCATAATAAACTATAATATGAAGGTAGGACAAGAGCATTGGTGAACTTCATGTATGCTCCAAAGCAACCGAGGCAGGGACGGTAGAAAGGTTCTACCTATTCTCTCGGTCAATAGGGAGGCTATAAGAAATGGGCCAATCCCGATCCTAATGCAATTGTTGCCAAAGGAAAGGAATACATCAAAGCAATGGTTAAAGCGAAACCTCAAAAAAACCTAAGCTTAAAAGCCTAAGTACAGAGAAGATCCTGCTTTGAGTATGAGAGTTAGGATAATTCCTATCTCAAGGAGTTGAAAGACAGAGGTATGTTGGGCAAACCTCAAATACAATCTCCATGATTCACACATTGTATTAAATGTCATTTCTTCAACCATAGGTATTGGATACAAGATGTGAGACTCATACTTGCAATTGTTGCAGGGGTTCAAAAGAATGTGTGCTTCAAGGAAGGAAACTCTATTTTGAGACTTTCAATGGTTTGGAAGTAGTTCTCAAACATTTTGTATGCACCTAGTTGACTAGGAACATAATTAATGTTTCCTATTAAAGCATATGATCATGATTTAAAGTTTGTAAATAATGGTATTAAGTTTTATGGATGATGTATTTCATTTTAGGATATGCCTTTTCATGATATCCATGAATTGGTTCATGATAATTTGTCCATAATAACTATTATACACATTAAGCACCAAGAAACATAAAATGGGTTAAGTTATTATTATCTTTGACATTGTCATCTTGGTCACATAATCAAGAATTGGATTCAAACACTTCAAAAGAATGGTCTTTTGGAAACAAATGAAAATGTTTCATTTGATAAGTGTGAACCAAAAGACTTATTAGGAATGATACATTTGGATGTATGTGGTCCTTTTAAGACAATGACAAAGATTGGTGAAAGATACTTCATTACTTTTACCGACGATTACAGTCGCTATTATTGTGTGCACTTGATGACACATAAATATAAAGCTTTTGAAATGTTCAAAATCTTTAATAACGAAGTATAAAATCAACTTTATATAACTATCTATGTTCTTCATTCTGATAAAGGAGAAACTAAACCTATTTGGATATGGTTCAATTATTATGGTTATGAGCTTACCATCTTTATCATTTTTGGTTTTCGCAATGCTCTTTAAGGCTAATATTATGAATATGACCCGGACCAAGAAAGTGTAGATTAGTTGAATATCCTAGAGACTGTAGGATACTGTTTCTTTGACTCAACAGAGCAAAAGTATTTATTGCTTGAAAGGCTAAGTTCTTGGAAACCGAGTTCCTTATCGAAGGAATGATATATATAGAACTGTGGAACTTGATAAGGATCAAGATCCACAAGCCGATACACTTATGGTTGACACTAGCTATCAATAAGAGGTTGTTGATGATAATCAAGAGGTTGATCAATACACACAAAACGTTAACAAATCTAGTAAAGTTAGTATTCCATCTACAAGATAGAATATTCCAAGAATGGATGCTATATGGTTGACCCCTGTAGGCTAACCATATACCAAGATGCTATGTCCAATTTGGATTGGGGCAAATGGCTAGAAGCCATGAACGTGAGGATGCAATCCATGTATAACACCATGTTTGGGAATTGGTTGACCCTCCACTTAACTCCAAAACAGTTGGATACAAGTGGGTTTTCAAGATGAAAACAATTATGCATGGAAACTTGAATACTTATAAGTCAAAGACTTATAGCATAAGGTTTCCATCAAACTCAATTGGTTGATTATGATGAAACTCTTGCGCCCGTGGCAATGCTAAAGTTGATTAGGATATTATGTGCAATAACTGCATATTCTAATATGAGTTTTGGCACATGGATGTCAAAACTGTTTTTCTTAATGCACATCTCGAAGAGACTGTCCATATAGTTCAGCATGATGGTTTTGTCGATCCGCGACATCCTAATAAAGTATACAAGTTAAAGTGATAAATCTATGGATTGAAACAAGCATCGAAAAGGTGTGTATATATGAAAGCTAGTAAGAGCATAATTGTTTTCTTAGTGTTGTATGTTGATGACACATTACTATTTGGAAATAATATTCCAACCTTGGAAGGTGTTACAAATTGGAAGATGTTTTTCATATAAGATCTCGTTTAAGCCGCCCATATTTTGGAATAAGGATCTATAAGGATAGATCGAGGTGGTTGATAGGGTTAAACCAAAGTGCATATATTGATAAAATCTTGAAAAGGTTCATGATGGAAAAACTCTTAGAAAGGTATGGTACCTATTCAAAGAGGACAATGTTGACTACGTCTCAATGTCCAAGCTCATAGGATGAGCAAGATCGAATGAAGGATATCCTATACGCATCTGATATAGGATCCATCATTGTGTGATGATATGCACTAGGCCGAACGAGTCATGCTTATTAAGTATGACAAAGTAGATACCAATAGAAATAACCATTGGATGGCTGTTAAAAGTATATTGAAATACCTTAGTAGGACTAAGGATATGTTTCTAATATACGGATATGTTGAAGAGGAAGTCGTTGTAAAGGGTTACACGGATGCAGGCTTCCAAAACTGATCGAGATGATTTTCGATCACAATCGGGGTATACTTCCATTATGAATGGAGGAGAAGTGTCCTTGAAAGGTTCAAAGCAAGACACGGTAGCATTGTTCACTACAAAAAATCCGAATACATAGCCGCTTCATTGGCAGCCTGGGAAGCTGCATGGATAAATTTGTCCATTGCTTATCTAGGGGTGGTCTCTACCATTCAAGACCCCCTAGAAATCTTTGGTAATTACGTTGGTGGGATTGCTCAAATCAAGGAACCCCATACTCGTCAAAAGACTAGGCACCTTGAGTGGAGATTCAACATCATAAGGGACGGAGTTGAATAGGGTAAAGATATGTATTCGTAAGTTCATAAAGATCAAAACATTGCTGATCCACTCACGAAGCTCCTTGTTGAGGGCAAAGTATGAGGGTCATACTTGTGCCTTAGGACTTTGATTTTCTGGTGATTAGAATTGATCTGTTTAGCATATAAATATGGAACAATTGTAATATTTTAACTCTTTTATATATTGAGTTATGTTCCCTTTTAGCATGTTTATATCCATGAATATGTTTATTATTCTAAATGTCTGTAGTCGGTCATATTTGTGGGAACAAATATGAATGTAAGACTATTAAGAACATGGATTGGTAGATATTCATAAGGTATGAATATAGAGCAATTGGTTGCTACCAAGGTTCATAGATATTTGTGGGACGCAAATATTGGACTGACCCGCGTCTCAAATTTACTACATAGGATCTCTTTGATTGATCATAAGTAATTTTGAGTAAAGGCGAATATCATTTGGTATCCTCCGACGTGAGATACATATTGGATTTTGATGTTTTGCCAAATGTTACACCTTGAGTTAGTTCTTCACTATTCTGAAATAATGGACAGTACATAAGGCTATGCTCAGGTGTGACACAAGGTGATTGTGAGAAACGTATGTAGTCAAGATGGATTTGTTCCTCTTATTCATTGAGAGCAAGATGTCTAAGGCCTGATTAAGTTAAATCAACAAGGAATGATCATTCTATGTCCTTGGATTTAACATGACATCAGTAACAAAAGGATAGATGATCGATTCACCTAAATCTTTTCAAGTTTGGAACTTGAAAGGGAATCGTTGTTAGGCGGTATTTACTTCTTGCATCAATCTTCTATGAATCTTGTGCAAGTGGGAGATTGTTGGATTCTTTATGCCCAAGACACATAGAACATTGATGTGGTTAGTACGTTATGATCCAAGTCGGGTCATACCCAATAACAAGCTTAGCAAACACCAAATAATTTAATTGATGATATGATCATGCAATTAAATAAATACACCAAGTTAGAAAATGGGTTTTCAAAATAAGTTGCATATGAGATTGAACAACTTGTATGGATATTTTGTTCATGGATGTTATTTGTAATGTTGTTTAAATTGTTAAATAACATCAAATAATAGGAGTGTGTATATATGTTATAGAATTAAAGGTTAATTATATATCTATATTTAATCAAACATTTTTAACATTGATTAAAAGGTTTTTTTGGGGGGAAACCCCAAAGGTTTAAGGGGTTTCGGCTGCCCCCTTTGGCCCTAACTCCTTATGTTTTTCTTTGAGGTCTAGAGAAAAACTCTCTCCAAGAATACACACACACTCTCTTTTTCAGATCTCTCTCTCTCAAACATGCAAAATGGTCACGAGAACATCAACTCTTCTTATGGAAGAAAGAGTTCAAAGCTGAAAAGGGTCCAGCACCCTTGCTGGTTGTTCACGGCTGGAATAAGAGTTCAGCAGCTTCTTTGACCTGATTTTGGTGCTCAAATCCTAGCAAAGATGGTGTTTTCTTGGAGGCTTGTGGGTATGAATGCTTGAGGACACCTATTCTTGGTGTTTTGGTCATTCAAGAAGCTCATTTTGTTCCTTCATCATGTTTTCAGCAGCATGCTAAAGGTAGTTTGTATGTCTATTTGGGTTGTTATATGTTGGTGATAACTAGTTCAAACACATATATAAGATCCTTATGTTCTTGGTTTTGTGTTGTTATGAAATACATTCATTTTTCAAATTATTAATGATAAACTTTAAGGTTACTTCCGCTGCGTTTTTTCATAGTTTAAAGTTAATCCTGTTAGACTAAGGTCCAACAAACCCAACATTGGCATCTAGAGCCGGATATGTGGATGACTAGTTTCATGTGTTCTTGTAAAATTGGTTTTATGAGCTTCAACAACAAATAGGAGCTGTTTTCTAATGATATAATGATACCCCAACCTTTCAAGGTTATATCTTGCATGCTTATGATTAATCTTGAAAGGATGACATCAAATGGTTGATTGTGTTGTTTGGACATAACCTAAATGTTTTGTGTTGTTTGGACATAATCTAAAACCATGTCTTCAATAGTTTCACACTACTGATGACTGACTAATACCAAGTCCTCAGTTGTTTACAATAGCTGAAGACAAAACCAAGGTTTTCAGTAGTTTGACAACTACTGATGACTAAAACCAAGTCTTCGGTTGTTTTCAAACGTCTGATAGTTAAAACCACGTCTTCAGTTGTTTTCATAACAATTGATGCCAACACCAACACTTTCAGTCATTTTCTTTTCAGCCTTTTCTTAACCTATAAATACCTGCACTTATAGACAACGTTTCATTAGCCGTTTTAAACCTCTCTCTCAACAATGGCGACCATGAAACTCAAACCCTGACACAACTGTGTTGCCTACCTTTCGAAATCGGCCTTCTAGAACAAGTTTGACACTACCATCGATCTTATGGTGGATTCCCCATACAGAACAGCCTTTCTTCTAAATCCTACCATATATCCTAACTCCTTATCCCAGTTCTGGACCAACGTCTCTGTAATAACTGGTGAGAATGATAGACAAATCACTCTCCAGTCGTTGGTGAACCAAAAACAGGTGCTCATCACCCCCGACATCATTCGCAAAACCCTAAATTTGCATGATGGCACCTATCCTAAAGAATACCCGAAAGGCACCACTGATATGTCTTTTATCCATAACGGGTATGAAGGCGACCTAAGTGCTACAACCATACTTAAAAAGCACTTCCATGATGCTGAACGTCTTCTTTCATATGGTGAATGTCTGCCTTGCATCAAAGACATCTTGTTGGGATCACATGTCTTCCCGATGGCAACAGGTATTGTTCTCTATCCTTGAACGCCAAAATCTAAATTTTTCTGAGATAGTGTTCATGGAACTAAAGGATCTGGCTCAGAAACCTATGGCAAATAGATGGATACTTTATCCCAGGTTTCTGATGGCCATAATTTTGAATCAATTACAATTTGATGGACTTGTTGGTCTTGGAGTCCTGCTCCAGCTATTTTAGCTGAGGTATACTACCGACATAACTCAGACCCTACTGCCCGGATGCTAAAACCCTAGTAGAAGGAACCCACAGCCTCCACTTCCAGATCCAAAGTCCCCACCAAACCCAAATCCAAAAAGCCCAAAAAGGCTACTCAGGGAGATAGGTCCCCTGAGGATGCCACTGTACCACAAACGCAGGAATACATTCTCGTTATAACCCCCCAGTTATGTCCAAGACTCAACCAGCTGAAGCCGCACATGTATCCTCTCAACAGGATACTGTTGCAACCACAATGGGGATCCCACATTTATGGAACCTCTCTCAATTGAGAGGGTTACCATAGAAGAGCACCTCTCCCCCCGGGTGGATTCTGCTTCAGACCAATCTCCACATGCAACCGCCCCTCAAAGCCCAACACTAATCATTGCTAAAGTGCTGAGTTAGTTGCATTCCTCACCCCTCCCCAGAAACCACTTATCATTGCGAATACCTCAACTATTGAGGGGGAGGAACAAAATGCTTCTCATAACCCATAGCACATGGGTTACAATGTTCACTCTTCAAGTGTAGAAACGGAGTCTAGAACATCTAGTAAGGTTGCCACTTTTACTGATTGAGCAAATGATCAGGATGAAGTTGGTAACATCCATAAGACCTTACCAGAGGCAACTGCCAATGAAGGACACAGTCCTGAGGCAGGAAGACCGCAGTACCAAGAACAAGGGGCACATGCTTTTACTTATCTACACTTAGAGCATGTACATCCTGATTCCATTAGGAGGTCAGGTGATTCAGCACAAACTGATGATGACCTGGGCTTTTTCTATGATGTATTAGCCCATAATACCATCCTTGAGACTGAGGTGAGCAGACTGAAAGAGTTGTTAGCCAACATGTCTCAGGATCAAAGTCCATCTACCTCACAAACCCCACAAATGGCACCTTCAATTGAAGGTTCCCCAAACACTGAGCCAATACACATAACTGAGCCACCAGCCACTTCTTTTGGCACCACCTCTCAGGGACAGAACCCCTTTGAGCAGATGGTTGCTAACTTTCAAAACTCCTTACCTGTCATCACTCCCATCATCACTGACATAGTGCATAAAGCCATTGATGAGAGGATATCCTCAAATCTACAAACCCTCATTGATGATGTTGTTCACAAATCTCTTTCTTCCTTTCAAACCCCTGATTCCCATGCAACCAAAAAGGGGGAGACTTCCAAGTCTAAGGCAGTGAAAGAAAAGAAAGAAAAAGACTTGGTGATGATAAAGAACCTACAAAAAAGAAGGAGGTGGAGAAAGAACTGATCTCAGAACAGCTTATCACATATAAAAGAAAGAAAAGTGCTGAGTCAAAAGATGATGAAGATAAATCCTTAGAAGATCTTTTCAAAGATGCGGATGAAGCTCATGGCAGATCCATGGATAAATTATAGATCAGCTCTCTCGACAAGGTCATGACACAACTACACTAGACACTGAGATCAGAATGCTGGAAATAGAAGAGATTCAAAGTAGATGGGCTGGTTATAATTGAAGCACTTGATGAAAGAGGTGCAGGGAAGAGAACTGAACAGGTGAGTTCTAGTTTTTATAATAAAATACTTTACTTTTGTTAAAACCATCCTTTACTTTTCTTTCAAAAGCATACTATACTTTACAATCGTTCGTGATCATACATCATACGTTCATACAGATAATATCATTATTATCTTCATCATTACGTTCGTTAACTTGTTTATTCAATGCATTACATTATCGTTCACTTCTCTTCTAGATCCGGACAGACTTTACCCTCTTCGTGGTACCCAGCCACGATTACTGAGGTCGAATGACAAGGATCCTGTTCAATACTTGATTACGATAATTCATTTACGTTCATTCATCTCTTCGTTCTACATTATCTATCATTCATTACTCTTTATTACTTGAATCTTGCCTCGTACAATATCCCCGACTCATGATCGAAGGCTGATGCTGTGTCGGGGACTGCTCACAAACCCCCGACTCATGTCTGAAGACTGACACAACACATACATACGCGACAAAGATCCCATATGAGTCAATCATAGGGATTGAACTCTATTCGAGTCTGCTGCAACACAAAGTCGCTCACCTCATTGTCTCGTCTTAGGGACAAAGACCTCTGTCGAGTCTGTTGCGACATAGAGTCACTCACCTCATTTCTATGCTTGGCTTTATGCCACACCACCGAAGTTATCAGTAACTCACGTAACCATCATATATTTCACCCCCGGCATTGTGGGTAACAACCCCACCGAAATGGGTAACACCCCCACTAAAATGGGTAACACCCCCACCGCAATGGGTAACACCCCCACCGCAATGGGTAACACCCCCACCGAAATGGGTAACACCCCCACCGAAATGGGTAACACCCCTACCGAAATAAGTAACACCGCCATCGAAATAGGTAACACCCCCATAGAAATGGGTAACACCCCCATAGAATAGGTAACCTGGTAGACTTACTAAAAACAATTCTTACATCGAAGGGCTCATCGATCTTACTACCCCTAACATGCAACATCACAGAAAATAGCGGCAAAAAAACTACTACTAGCATCACAATTAAAGCATAGATGCATAAATATAAACTTGCAAGAACGTACCTGACGTTACCTTGGAGTCTAACCTAGCCTCCTCCCGGTAATAGCGAAGGCTCTAGCCCTCACCCTCTGTTCTCCTTCCTCGTACCGGAGCTTCCTCTGATCTTCTTCGTTCCCGAACCTTCCGTTCTCGGCTTCTTGCAATCCCTGCTCATGTGACCTTCCTCATCACAGGAATAATACCTCCACATACCCCAGTTCTTCGCCACTTTTCGGTCCTCCCACAATGGAAATAGACATTGCCCCCCAATCTACATTCCCCGTGGTGCCTGTGTCCACACTTGTCACACCTTTTCTTCCCCGCACCAGGTATGACCACACGCTGATCATCCACTCGGGCACCTTTGCCACCTGGAGCGGCTCTACCATGTTCCAATCGCTTCCCGTTCCATTCTTGATCACCCTCTCCTTTCTTGCTACTTTCAGTCACCATCACAGATCTTTCATCATATAATCTCCCCGCCAATCAACCGCCGACCTAAACGTGCTTGGTTAGGCAGCGATTATGTGCCTGCGGATGTCCGCCGGCAATCCCTGAATGTACCTCTTGATCTTTCGTGAAAGAGGTGTCACCTCATCCGACACCAGACGTGCCATCTCGTTGAATTTAGTGGTATATTGTTGATGTGTCATCGTTCCCGCCTCCAGCTGCAAGAACTCTCTTTCAACCTTGGCCATCTCACGATGAGGACAGTACTCTTCAATCACCAGCCTCTTCAACTTTGGCCATCGCATCCTTCCGATAGCCCTGCTTCCCTCAACCTGGACAATATTGTCCGACCAACACAAGGCTGAGTCCATAAAATAATGGCAGCAAACTTTACTTTCTGATCCTCCTGGCACTCACTGATATTCAATATAGCTTCCTTCTCTCTCACCCATCGGTGAGCAGTAGCAGCAGTACCATTTCCATTAAAGTTGGGGGCTAGCATCGTTGAAACGCCCCATAATTACAGCCTTGTACCGCCTTCGTCGCAGGCTCTTCCTCTTCTTCCTCTTCGTCATCGAAGAAAACCGTTTCAGTCTCGGGCCTTCTCTTTTTGCCCGAAGATCTACCCATTTCCTGTCTCTCCCCATCTTTAACAGCCTTTATAACTTTGGTCACTACACACGGTAGGATTGTCTGCATGACCTGATGCACTTCCTCCCTCACCGCCTCTCTTATGGAGGCCCTCTAATCATCATTCTCATCACCACCCTCCTGATGAGGGGTCTCGGGTTCCTCATGGGCTACTCTTTCAGCCCTAGACCTTCCTCTTATTCCCTGTGGTTCAGCACCACGTCCACCACAGCCTCCACCTCGTGAAGCTTTCAAGATCTACCACCAGCCATCTTCTAACACACTATAAGATTCAAACACTAACGCGGTCATTCAAGGTAACAACTCAGTTTATGTCAATATAGTAAGTCCCTAATTACAGTGGCTAGTTGTGATTAGCCACTTACTTTACTCTTCATACCCCAAGCATCTCCTATCCTGACTTAATCAGTATCTAAATCTACACAAAAGCACACAAGCCACAAACATGCGCACATAATGCCGGTTAACGTTAACTTACTGTAAACGTTACATAAAACCTTTACCTGCACGCACGTAGCTACTAGGATTGGCCTCCCTTTTCCTTTTAGTCCCATTCTCAGTTTAAGGTTAGGTTTTTCAAAATATTTACCCAATTCGCTTAAACTTTTGCTCTGATACCAACTTGTAGGGCCCCGTTCCCAGGCACCTCACAGTTGGTCATTCATTGCACATAAAGCATTATAAAACATATGTTTATTTTGCAGCGGAATTTAAAACTTTCATTAATAACTAAAAACATGTCAGTTCATTCATTTAAAACATTTGTTTTTATCTCAAAATACGAAGACATGTCAAATACGGATGCTAGCCTCAAAATGCTCCCAGTAGCTTATGCATCCATGCCTGCAACTCCTCAGCATCAACATATACCTGCCAACTATCAAGCATACAAAAGTCAGTGACGCTGAGTGAGTTCTAGTTTTTATAATAAAATACTTTACTTTTGTTAAAACTGTCCTTTACTTTTCTTTCAAAAGCATACTATAGTTTACAATCGTTCGTGATCATACATCATACGTACATACAGATAATATCATTATTATCTTCATCATTACGTTCGTTAACATGTTCAGTCAATGCATTACATTATCATTCACTTCTCTTCTAGATCCCGACAGACTTTACCCTCTTCGTGGTACTCAGCCACGATTACTGAGGTCGAATGACAAGGATCCTGTTCAATACTTGATTACGATAATTCATTTACGTTCATTCATCTCTTCGTTCTTTCATACATTTTCTATCATTCATTACCCTTTATTTCTTGAATCTTGCCTCGTGCAATATCCCCGACTCATGATCGCAAGGTGATGCTGTGCCGGGGCCTGCTCACAAACCGCCGAATCATGTCCGAAGACTGACACAACACCGGATATGCGACAAAGATCCCATATGAGTCAATCATAGGGATTGAACTCTATCCAAGAGTGCTGCAACACAAAGTCATTCACCTCATTGTCTCATCTCAGGGACAAAGAACTCTATCGAGTCTGTTGCGACACAGAGTCACTCACCTCATATCTATGCTTGGCTTTATGCCACACCCCGAAGTTATAAGTAACTCACGTAACCATCATATATTTCACCCCAGCGTTGTGGGTAACAACCCCACCGAAATGGGTAACACCCCCACCAAAATGGGTACACCCCCACCGCAATGGGTAACACCCCCATAGAAATGGGTAGCACCCCCACCGAAATGGGTAACACCCCTACCGAAATGAGTAACACCCCCACCAAAATGAGTAACACCACCACTGAAATAAGTAACACCCCCATAGAATTGGGTAACACCGCCATAGAAATGGGTAACACCCCCATAGGAATGGGTAACACCCCCATAGGAATGGGTAACACCCCCATAGAAATGGGTAACACCCCCACCAAAATGCGTAGCAACACTGAAGGTCAGTCAGAAAGACTGGAACCCTTGCGTGCACACTTTAGGATTTCCTGAACCTCATGCGTAGAGCTTAAGGCATTAGAGCCGTGCACCTCTGTACATACTGCTTTCAAGTCGTTGTATACTTTCTCATTTATTAATGCATGCATTCTATCATTATGTTCCTATTTTCATTATCTTCCACTTTACGTTAGATAATACATTCATTACATTCATTAACGTTTAGTGCAAAGCCAAGGGAAGACATACGTACATATTTAAGAACATAAACATAACCATAAATGTACACCATACAGGCAACATCATACATGCATAACTCACATCAAACATAAGCCATCACATAATAGCTAGGCCTATCTCCTCATAATGCCCCTTACAAACCATTTAGAAAACCTCATGCCGAAATTGGGCGCATGGGACCTTCTAGGCGCATGGGCATAAAATTCTAAGTGTAAAACAGTCTGGGCGCATGGGCACTATTTGGGCGCTTCTGCCTTGGTCAGGCGCATTGCCACTATGCAGGCGCATGGCACCTGTTTAGACACATCAACACTTAACCGTTTCAATCACTTGAGCGCATGGCACTTTTTAGGCGCATGGCCAATACTAAGGTGCATGGGCCACTGTTTAGGTGCATGGCCAACACTTGGGCGCATGGCCAATACTTAGGCGCATGGGCCACTGTTTAGGCGCATGGCCAACACTTGGGCACATGGCCAACACTTAGGTGCATGGGCCACTATTTAGGCTCATGGCCAACACCTGGGTTCATGGCCAACACTTAGACGTCTGGCCACTCATGCTGGACGCATGGGCCACTATTTGGGCACATGAACCACTATCCATGTTCATCAAAACATTCTGAAATATTTTCTATGTTATCAATATCACCCAATTATCATTCTAATTATTCCCAAACATAGATCTAACATACTAGGCCATCTAAGCATGCTAATCATCATCAGTAACCCAGAATCATCACTATAACATACATACATACATCATTTCGAACATAAGGCTGTAAACCCACGTTTTCTTTCAAAATGTTTACTTAGTATGCATAATAGCCCCAAATCAGTTGAAAATCAGTAAAAGAGGGGTTCTAGAAACTAACCTTGAGAAGCCTTTGAGCAACACACTTCAAGTTCGAGACCCACCTTCGATCCAGCTTTTGAATCCCGAAAACAAACACTAAACACCAAGAATTTCGGTCAAGAACTCGAAACCAAGCTGAAACCAAGCTTATAGAAGAGAAGACTTACCTTTGTAGCTGCTACTTCCTCTTTCTCTCTCTAGAACCGAGCTCTCTCTCTCTTCTTCTTCCTCCGAGAGCAAAGGAGCTTTCTGCTTTGATATGGGTGACCATGCCCCCCTTAAATCCAAAAAATAATAATGTCTATACTTTGTACACTTTATCCCCCTCTACTTGTGCATAATTTATATTCTTTCTATTTACTTTTCTTTTCCTTTCGTTTAAATAGAAATTTAGGGTGTTATATAGACATCTCTATCCCTTTTAGCTGTAATAATACCCAATCTTTGCTTATCTGAAAACTTGGCTTCAAAACATAACATAATGAATCATCAAATAGAACAGAGTATGATTTATCACATATTTGGGATTCACTTAAAAGATTAGAGTTCAACTGTGAACAAAAATTAACTTTGTCAAAGCTTATTATCCCATTTGATACTGTTCCTTCTCCTATTATTTTTCCACCTGCATCACCATCAAAGGCGACGTGTGTTCTATCCTTTCACTTAAAATCTTGTAACAAGGCAGGATGACCTGTCATATGCCGGCTACACCCACTAACCACATACCATGTATTAAGTGGTCTTCTTAGGCGTACCTGCACAGCAAGAAAATTAAGTTGAGATATCTACCCAAGCCGAGATGGTATTGGGTTTTCCAAATTTATCAATAAGGGTAAATTGTTTCTAATGAAGATTATTCAAATCAGGTTTATTCTTGATGAATTTACTAATCTTATTTTGAAAATTGTTTGGGTTATTTTTGAAAACATTCATACCATTTGATTAATAAATTTTCGACTCGTATTGACGACTAACCTTTTTATTAGTCATTCGTACCGATCTTGGTATGAATTTTTCTTACACATTTTGTTTAGATCTCATATAATTGTTCTTTTAAAAAGATCTCAAACCTAAACAAGGTTGATTAGTTAATTTTTGACATCCATTAGTTTGATTTCTCATATGTTGAGGATTAATATAACCTTTGCTCATGTTAGAATTTGCAAATCCTCTAGTATGTGATCTCCTTCCAAAAATAAAAATTTGGAGTATTGTGAGTCTTCTCATCATAATAAGTACATTATTTGTTAAAATAACAATCTGCGGTGGAATGATTTCTCATGTCACATATGTGACAGTACTTGTTGAAATAGCACTCAACAGTATTGTGATTTTTCATATCACATATTTCACAGTACTTTTGTGGAGTTATAAACAATTGTTTGTTAACTTTTGACATTGGCACTATATTTGATTCATTTTTAAATTTTGGTGTCAAATAGTTAAACTATTGTTTTTCATTTTTCACAATTTGATTTTGTGCCAAATTATTTTGCATATGTTAACATGAACTTCCTTCTTGAATTCATTAGGAACAAATCTTTTTGCTACAGCAGAAGTCTTAGAATCTGAATTGATTTCAGATCAGAGTGAGATTTGTTTATAGTATTCATCTTGTTGGTTTGAAGAGAATTCATATTTAACAAATTGGCTGACACAAATTTCATTGGTTTAAGTCTTGTTGCCTGATTTGTTGCTTTGATCAACTTTTCTGAACTTTTGTTTTGTTCAGATTTTTTTTTATGATTTCTTTCTTCTTCTTTGATTCTTTGACTTAGAAGAACTTGGTTTACTTCCAGATTGAACATCGTCAGACGAAGATTTCTTTTCAGATTGAACTTGTTTTAGATTACTACTGTTTGAATCTTCTGATGTTCCTACCTATTGTTTATCTTTATCTTTGCTTTGAACTTTCACTCCTTCAAATATAGAAAGCATTTGATCAGAAGTGTTTTGTTTTGTTTGTTTTGGTTCATAAGATTTTGTCTTGATTGGATGACCATTTGTTAGGATAAGTGATCTACGTTTGATTGATTAGCGAGTATTGCAGCGGAAATCAACAATGAATTAGACAATTCACAAGAATACAGTTGATATTCAAAGTAAGAGCAAACGATTATAGAAAGAATTATGCAAATCAAATATTTAATTCAACACGTGCTTTCGTGGTGGCAAAATGACACCCATACAATCAGGTCAATCATCCCTTATATAAGAATGTCGTGGTGGAACATTCCTTATATAGGAGATGTGACGTCTGCTGATGTCATTTGATAGTGACATGTAACAGAATTATTCAGACTACTAAAAGTTAACACAACTACTGAAGATGTCAAAATAGTTGACATCTTCTTACAAAAATACTAAGTGTTACTATCACTACAACTACCGAAAAGAAACTACTAAAACTACAACGACTGAAGAACATGCTCTTCAGTTGTTTTACAGATACGGAAACATAAAGAAAAATTACTAACAGGAAACCATCACAACAACTGAAGAATGCTTCTTCAGCTGTTGTAACAAACTCTGAAGGCTTCAGTACATGTACTTGAGCTTCAGCTGTTGTCATCAGCTGATGTCTTCAGTCTTTGTACTTCAGCTATTGATCTTCAGTACTTTAGTCTTCAGCTATTGATCTTCAAACTTTCGTCTTCAGCTGTTGAAGTCTTCAGTACTTTAGTCTTCAGCTGTTGATCTTCAAACTTTGGTCTTCAGCTGTTGAAGTTTTCAGTACTTTAGTCTTTAGCTGTTGAAGTCTTCAGACTTTGTCAAACAGCTGATCAAGTCTTCAGCAGTTGTTGTGATGTCTGTGGGACTTAGAGGTTTTTCTAATGAGGCTCATTGGTTCTTTTGGTCCAAGAAACTCCCCCTGAACAAATGAAGCCAAAACCTCTAAACTTATTGAAGATGTCCCACTTATTATGGCAGAAAGATTTGGTCTTTTTGTCTTCTAGATCACTCAGAAGTGACCCATGTAAGCACAGGCCTGGGAAGAAGTCTCAATGATCTGTTTGGCAAAGGATGAATGGGAACTCTGTCTTGGGGAATTATACATAGAGCTGTTACCCCATCCATGAGATCTACTTCCCAACAATGAGTCTGTATGACTCCCTTGTATAGGCCTCAAGGAAGGTTATCTGTTCCTCCATGGTAAGCTCTTCAGCTCCTCCTTCAAAAAGTGATTATGGCCCATAATATTCAGATAGGTATTTGACCTGTTTCCCATTTTTGAGTTTCACTGTTGTTATTACTCTATAAGCAAATTCATCTGGGTTATTACCCTCTAAGAACAACTGGAGCTCATTCTTTCTAACTTCCTCAAGCCTCTTATATACTAACCCCTTTTTCACCATTTTATTTTCCAGCATCTTTTGTGGGGTCAGGTTAGCTTTATAGGCTTTCTTGAAGTCATCTAGGATTTCCCAGGGTGATACTACAAAGACCAGTGAGATCACTTCATCTACAATCTTCTTCACTTGGCCAATGTATCTCTGTGGAATGTTTTTCTTGTGAATCCTATGAGACACCCTGGGATCAGGCCAAATCCTCACTCTCTCCTTTTGATATTGAAATGTATGTTTAAGAGTGTATAACCTGAGAGCGTGCTTTTTCATGTTGATTATTGAAGATGTGGCAGCATATGCTTTGTCAACTCTCCTCAACAATTCCTCATCATATTGTTTATGAAGCTCTTCTTTTTCTAGCTTCACTTTCACAATTTGTCTTTGAGTTTCAGGAGTATTTGTTGGGAGGTGATTTGTGGCCTTAGGCAATTGTATAATAGTTGAGATTGGCAGCCTATCTTCATCTTCATCATTATCTTCTTTTTCTTCTTCTAGCCTCAGTACCCTTCTCTTCCTCTTCTGGGGTACATCATCGGCTATTGTTTTTAAGGGTAAGGGAGTTGGTTTGGTGGGTTGTGGTTGTGGTGGTTTTTGGGGTAAAGGTATTGTTTTAGTGGGTTTTGGTGTGGGAATTTTGACAGGCTGTTCTAGCATTTTGGATGTGAGTTCGGCTTTAGATTGCTTGACTAGTTCAGTCCTGCTCCCAGCACCAGCTTCATTTAAGGCTTCAATAACCAATCCTTTTGTGTATACTTCAGACGAACAGATCTTGGTGGTTATTGCCAAGATGTTATCCCTGGACCATGCCTTAATTTCAATCAATGATCTACCAAGATACTTTGCTATGAACCTGATCATGATTTCTAGGCTTTCCCTTTCCAACACATCATACCTTCCCATCTAGCTTGGATTTCTTCAATCTCTAGTCTTCTGATTTCTGAGTCAAGTTTTTCAGTGTCGTGACGTTGCCTAAACAACTGATCAAGGATGTTATCCATTGATCGGTTGTGTTCGGCATCAGCCTTCTTCACCATTGTCTCCAAGTCAGTCTCCTTTTCATTTTTCCTTTTCTTGTATGTGACATGAAAGTCTTTAGTACTCTTAGTCACTTTCTCCATGTCAGCATCCTTCACCTTCTCCTTCTCAGTTTCTTTCCTATCTGCAATCCTCTTTCTTTTTGCTTTCACTGACTGAATCTCCCCCTTTTTGGTTGCATTGGATGCAACGGGTTGATTGTCAGAAAGCCTTTTGCTCACAGCATCCTCTATCAGGGTTGTATAACTGAGGGAAGCCTCTCATCAAGGGTTTTAAGCACCATATCAGTGACAGTTGATGTGATGAGAGGTAAGGAATATTGAAAGATAGCAGCTATTTGCTCAGGGGGGTTCTGTCCCTGAGAAATAGTACCAGAAGCAGAGGCAGGTGGCTAAGTGTTTTGGAGTTGCTCTGTGTATGGGAGACCTTGAGAGGAAGGTGCCATCTATGGGTTTTGAGGGGTAGATGGTCTTTGATCCTGAGAAATTTTGACAAGCAGCTCTTTGAGTCTGCTCACCTCATCCTCGAGGATGGTGTTTTGGGCTAAAACATCATAAAAGAAGCCCAGGTCATCATCAGTGTTTACTGAATCACCTGACCTCCTGATAGAATCAGGATGAACATGCTTGAGTGTAGATCAGTAGTAGCATGTGCCCCTTGGTCATGGTACTGGGGACTTCCTGCCTCTGGACCATGTCCTTCATCGGCAGTTGCCTCTAGTGAGGTCTTATGGATAGTACCAAATTCATCCTCATCATTTGCTGAAGCAGGAGAAGTGGCGGCCTCACCCGAAATTCGAATCTTCGTTTCTACACTTGGAGATTGAAAATGCTAACCCCTGTGCTGTGGGGTGTCAGAAGCACTTTGGTCCTCCCCCTCAATGGTTGGGGCTATCCCAGTTTTGATTAGTATCTGGGGAGGAGGTGAGGAATGCAACTGAGTCAGCACTTTGGCAATTATGAAGGTACGACTTTGGGGGGCGGTTGCAATGGGAGAGGGTGTGAAGGCAGTATGCACCCCGGAGAGTGGTGCGTTTCAATGGAAATCTCCTCATGTGAGGAAGGTTCCAGATGTATAGGTGCCCTAGAGGTGGTTGCTACAGGCACCTGTTGAGAGGAAACCTGAGCGGTTGAGGGTGAGTGAGTACGTGTATCTACTGGGAGGTTATGACCAGTAGATATAACATGCGTTTGTGTTGCAGGGGCATCCTCAGGGGACTTATTTCCTTGAGTAGCCTTTTTGGCTTTCTTGTGTTTGGGTTTGGTGGGGACATTGGATTTGGAGGTGGTGGCTGTGGGTTCCAGCTGCGTGGGTTTTCGCAGTTTGGCAGCCAGTTTGAGTGACTGGTCTGAGTTGTGCCTGGAGTATACTTTAGGCAATACAGCCATGGCAGGGACTCCAAGGCCAACAAGTCCCTCAGCTTCAGCTGGTTTACTATAATGGCCATTAGGAACCGAGGATATAATATCCATCGGTTAGCTATAGGCTTGGAGGCCATATCCTTGAGTTCAATAAATAATATTTCAGAAAAATTTATGCTTTGTTGTTCAAGGATAGAGAATAATACTTGCTGCCACCTTGTCGACATTTGATCCCAAGAAGAAGTCTTAGGAGCTAAGCATATATTCACCATATGAAAAATTAGTCGTTCCGCATCATGGAAATGCTTCTTCAGGATGGTAGAGGCGCTGAGGTTACCCTGGTATCCATGTTGGGCAAATGATAGATCAGTGGTGCCCTTTGGATACCCAGTGGGGAAAGTGGCATCATCCAGTTGTAGGGTTTGGCAAAGGATTGCTGGAGTGATGACCAACTGACGGTTGTTGACGAACGACTGGAGAGAGTCTGTGTCATTCTCCCAGTGATGAGGGTGACGTTCGTTCAGAACTTATGGAGGAATTCGACATGAATGGTAGGATTGAGAAGGAAAGCCGTTTTGTATGGAGAGTTGATCATTAGATCAATGGCATTATCAAACTTTGTCCAGAAGGGTGATTTGGTAAGGTAAGCAACACAGTTGTTTCGTGGTTTAAGCTTCATGTTCGCCATTGATGTGAGAGAAGATTCCGAGTTTTTGAACGTTAGGTTTGAGATGATGAAGCTCTGTAAGATAAGGTATTTATAGGGTAGGGTTATAAAGCAACTGAAGGGTTTGGTATGAGTCATCAGTAGTTTTAAATGAGTGATGACGTGGTATTAACCTTCAGAGGTTGAAACAACTGAAGTCTTGGTTTTAGGCATCAGTAGTTATAAAACTACTGAAGACCATGGTTTTAGCTTCAGATGTTGGAAACAGCTCATAACTTGGTGTTAGTCATTAGTAGTTATGAAACTACTAAGACATGGTTTTATCATCAGTTGTTTAAGATGAAGCAGCAGTTTTAGAAACAACTGAAGAGAAAATTCACATCAGTAGTTTTCGTCAATTCATAGCTTTTCAGCTGTTTCATACTGTCCTCAACACTTACTCATCAGTCTTTTTGGCTATTTTTCAGTTGTTTCATAGCATATCAGTACTTATCTGTTTGTACTTATATCAGTAGTTATGACTGTATCAGTACTTGTAACAGAATCAGTACTTATTTGTGATATGGTTACCAATGATCATCAGTACTTACTTATTGAGATCATAAGTAGTTATCACTTATTCTAGCTGCAAGATACCAAGCCTTAACACAAGGTTTTGGAAAGTTGAACTATCCAAAGGCTTAGTAAAAATATCTGCAAGCTCATGAGCACTAGGCACAAACTTTGGATCAATCAGACCTTTTTCAAAACAGTCCCTAATAAAATGATGTCTGATCTCTATATGTTTGGTCCTAGAGTGCTGGACAGGATTCTTGACAATGCAAAGAGCTGAAGCACTGTCCATTAATAATGGAGTCTTAGTCTCTGTAATGCCATAATCCAAAAGTTGGTTCTGAAGCTAAAGTACCTGAAAAGTACAGCTTGCAGCACCAATGTACTCTGCTTCAGCAGTGGATGTAGCAAGAGATGTTTGTTTCTTACTCTGCCAAGAAATCAAACATTGCCTAGGAATTGACATCCACCAGAAGTTGACTTTCTGGTTAACATACACCCTGCATAGTCACTATCAGAAAAAACAACCAATTTGCAAGAGTGTCCAGTGGAATACCATAAACCTAGAGATTGTGTACCTTGCAGATATCTAAAGATCCTTTTGACTGTAATCAAGTGAGACACTTTAGAGCAGCCTGAAATCTAGCACAAACACAGGTTGCAAACATGATATCTGGTCTAGAAGTTGTTAAGTACATCAAGGACCCAATCATACATGTGTAAAGTGTTTCATCAGCAGCTTACCTTTCTGATCTGCATTCAGTTGTGTGGTGTTGCACATGGGAGTAGAACAGGGCTTACAATTTCGTAAATCAAACTTATTCAAAAGATCTTTTGTATATTTAGACTGATGAATGAAAGTCCCATCAGCCTTTTGTTTGATTTGCAATCCTAGAAAGAATTGTAATTCTCCCATTGCACTCATTTCAAACTTCTTATGCATGAAATTGGTAAAGTCATCACACAACTGGGGATCAGAGGATGCAAAAATAATATCATCAACATAAATTTGAACAAGTAACTTATGCTGATCCACCTTCTTAATGAATAAAGTTTTATCTATGGAGCCTCTAGTGAAATTATTTTGAAGATGAAAATTTGATAATGTCTCATACTAGGCTCTAGGAGCTTGTTTCAACCCATAAAGAGCCTTATCAAGCTTCTATACCAATCTGGATGTTAATTATCCTGAAAACCTGGTGGTTGACACACATAAACCTCTACATTTATTTTACCATATAAAAATGCACTTTTAACATCCATTTGAAAAACTTTAAAATTGAGAAATGCAGCATAGGCTAAGAACAATCTAATTGCCTCCAGTCTGGCTACAGGGGCAAAAGTCTCATCATAATCAATACCTTCTTCTTGTGAAAACCACTGAACAACCAGTCTGGCCTTGTTCTAAACAATAAGCCCATTTTCATCTGTTTTGTTCCTAAACACCCATTTAGTGCCTATTGCACACTTACCTGGGGGTAGAGGAACCAGTTCCCACACTAGCTGTTTCTTGAACTGAAGTAGCTCAAGCAGCATGGCTTCCACCCATCCATTGTCTCTCAAAGCAACGTGATAGTTCTTTGGCTCTTGCTGACTGATGAAGAGAGCATAGAAGCACAAGTTAGACAATTGACTTCTGGTTGAGACGCCAGCATTGATAGCACCAATGATTTGAGACATGGGGTGATTCTTCAGCTCTTGGTGCACAATAAGATCAGTGCAAGTGTTTGTAGCAGGTTTAGCATCAACAGATGTTGATTCAGATTCTTGAAGCCAAGTATTAGATGGCAAATCAAACGATGTAGAGGAATCAGAAATCTCATCAGCATTTGTTGTGGATGGAGCTGCTGAAGGTACAGGAACATCAAGTTTAGCAGACTCAGGCAGTTGGTCACTGAACTTGAAAAGGTGAGTACTAATATCATCATCATCTTTAGTACCACCAGGTGGAAGACTTGCTGCAGAAGATGATTTATCGACATGATCTGCAACAGCTGGAGTTTGATAAGGAGCATATTGCAGTATGTCCAGATCAAACAACTCCACAGGGTTTTGTGAAATTTTATCCTTAGGAGATTCATTGAATTTCACATGCAAGGTTTCTTCAACTATCTTTGTTCTGCAGTTGAAGACTCTGTAAGCCTTGCAAGTGGATGAATAACCTACAAAATACCCTGCATTCACCTTAAGATCAAATTTGTGGAGTTGACCCTTTGTGTTGAGAATGAAACAAGGACATCGAAAGGCTCTGAAGAATGAAATCAAAGGAGCCAAATGATGTAAAGCTTCATATGGAGTCTTCATCAACCTCTGATTTACTAACACTCTATTCTGCACATAGCAAGCTGTATTGACAGCTTCAGCCCAAAAGGTCAAACGCAAACCAGAGTCAGCCAACATGGACCTTGCAGCTTCAATTAAAGTCATGTTCTTTCTCTCCACTACTCCATTTTGTTCTGGAGTCCTTGGATGCTAAACTGCCTTTTGATTCCTTTTGAAAGATAAAAATCATCAAGTGTATGGTTTCTGAATTCAATGACATTGTCACTCCTTATACACTTGACTCATAGGGAATACTGCTTCTCAACATACAGCACAAAGTTTGTAATCTTCTGAGAAACCTCATCCTTTGAATGTAGAAAGAAAGTCCATACGAATCTGGGGTAATCAACCACAATTACCAGACAGTATTTCTTCTTTCCCATGCTCAGCACTCTCACAGGACCAAATAGATCCATGTGCAGTAACTGCAAGCAGGCAGTGGACTTAGGTTCTTCAATGGGAGGGAATGTGACTTTGTGTTGTTTTCCTTTCAAACAAGCAGTGCAGGCTTCATCACAGTGGAACTCCTTTATTGATAAACCTCTCACTAAATGATTGTGGATTAGCTCATACATGTTTCTGAGATTGACATGACCCAGCCTTCTATGCCATAGTTTAGATTCCTGAAGAGAAGCTTTGGAGAACAGGCATGGATGACCCTTCAAATCAATCTTCTCTGACAAATCCAAGGCATACACTCTTCCGATCCTATTGGCCTTCAAGAGAGTATGTTCATCCATTACCTTGTCAATCAGCCTCAGAACTTGGGATGACAGAATCCTGTAGTTCTGGCTTGTGAAAAGTGCAACATGCCCTTTATCACACATCTGACTGACACTCAGCAAATTATACTTGAGATTCTCCACATGGTTGACATCATCAAACCAGATTTGTCCATTAGACACATATCCTTTCCCAATGATGTAACCTCTGGCATCATTTCCAAATGAAACAAATCCCTTCTTTCCTTGAGAGTAGTTACTAAGAAAAGAACTGCTCCCAGTCATATGCATAGATCCTCCACTGTCCACATACCAGATGCTCCTTTGGAATGTTGAAGACCCTGCATAAAAGAAAACTAGTTAGATTTTGAGACCTAAACCTTTTTGGTTTTGGGTCTGTTTTCATCAACACATGCAACCATTTAGATTTTGAGACCCAAACCTTTTTGGTTTTGGGTCTGTTTTCATCAACACATGCAACCATAACTTGTTTCTTATGATTAAAGCTGATGAAGAAGGAGATGCTGCTGAAATGGATTCCTTGGATTTGGGCTTGGAATGCCTTTTCAGTGATTTGATCACAGGTGCATCTAGTGGTTAACTCTCCCCAACAAATGCAGAACCATCATAACAAGTTGTGTCTCATTTGTAGCCAAAGCTTTCAGCTCTTGTGACATATTAGTGCTTGTGTTGATGAGTTCCTGTGATCCACCATTTCCTCCTTGAAATTAACAGACTTAGTCTGAAGTTTATCATGAGGGCACCATCAGCTGTCTATGATGAACCTTATCCTTCTTTTGGATTTGGTTGAAGGCTTGGGTTTATCACAATTGAATGATGCGGTACAAATTGGTCTCAAACTCAGTTTTCATTTCATTCATCTGGATTTTAATGAGCTTATCTCTATTGAGTTAGGAATGAAGGGTTTGAAAGAACACTAAAACATAGTATAACCTTTTAATCTTTTAGAAAACGCAGCGGATGTAATGATTATAACAAGTTTATAATCTGAAATTTTCGTGTTCTAAGTGTGGTTAAGATGGAAAACAAAACCCAAATCAATAGGGATCTTAAATATATGAATGGACAAGCTATGAACAACCATAAATGTACAAATCACAGCCATATGAGGCTGTGAATTGCTACCTTTCTCCAGCAGAAAACTCGACTTAGAGGAGTGTTTTGGATGCTTGAATCGACCAAGAACTCAATGTAGAGATCCTCAAGCTTCGTATACCCAAGCTATTACAAAACACCTTGTATGCTAGGATTGAACACCAAAACAAGCTGCTGGAGCTCCTTCTTTCTGCCTGGTTTCCGAAACTAGAGAGGGGAGAAAGAGAGAGAGAGCTTTTGCATGTAATCTATCAAATGGCTGGTCCAAGAGGCAAAATTATAAGACCCTTAATTGTGTGTCTCTAATCAACAAAGTGGTCCAATAGGAACACAATAAGGGGGCGGCCAAAAGGCTTTGAAAATGGGTTTCCCCCCTTTTAAAATTAGACACATTACAATGTTACATGGTCTTATAATTGGTATCTCTTAGTAAATGTATACAACTAACCAATTAATTGTATAACATATGTAGCCATTTTAATTGTAATGTCATCTAACTAATATAAATAACATTACAAATAATATAATTGAACAAAATATCCTAATAAATTGTTCCATGTCATATGCAACTTGTTTAGAAAACCCATTTTCTAAATTGGTGTAATATTTATTGCATGATCACATCATCAATTAAATATTATTTGGTGTTTGCTAAGCTTGTTATTGGTATAACCCGACTTGGATCATGACGTACTAACCACATCAATATTCTAAGTGTCTTGGGCACACAGAATCCTACAATCCCACTTGCCCAAGATTCATAGAAGATTGATGCAAGCAGTAAATACCGCCTAACAACGTTTACTACACTTAATACGCATGACTTATAGCCATTCAATAACATCATCCCTTTCAAGTGCCCTACTTGAAAAGTTAGGTGAATTAATCATTTATCCTTTTGTTACAGATGTCATGTTAAATCCAAGGACACAGAATGATCATTCCTTGTTGATTAACTTATCAGGCCTTAGACATCTAACTCAACGAATAAGAGGAACAAATTCCATCTTGACTACATACGTTTCTCACAAACACCTCGTGTTATACCTGAACATATCCTTATGTACTGTCCACTATTTCAGGACAGTGAAGAATAGGCTCAAGGTGTAATACTTGGTGAATATCAAAACCCAATATATATCTCAGGTCGGAGGATACCAAATGATATTCGCCTTTACTCAAAATTACTTATGATCAATCAATAAGATTCCATGTAGTAAATTTGAGATGCGGGTTAGTCCAATAGTTGTATCCACAAATATCTATGAACCTTGGTAGCAACCCATTGCTCTATATTCATCCTTATGAATATCAACCAATCCAAGTTCATAATAGTCTTACCTTCAAACTTGTTCCCACAAGTGTGAACGACTACGGACATTTAGAGTAAACATTTTACTCATGGATTAAACATGCTAAATTGGAATATTATTTGAAACATTATAACCAAATAATTTATTCAAATAATAGAAAGTTCACATATCCAAATACAAAATTTATAGATCAAATCCAATCACTAGAATATCGAAGTCCCATGGCACAAGTATGACATTCATGCTTTGCCTTTTCAAGGAGCTTCGTGAGAGGATCCGCAACGTTTTGATCCGTGTGAACTTTGCGAATACATATCTTTCCTTTTTCAACTTCATCTCGTATGTAGTTGAATCTCCGCTCAATATGCCTAGTCTTTGATGAGCACGGGGTTCCTTGATTTGTGCAATCGCACCCTCGTTATCACAAAAGATCTCTAGGGGGTCCTGAATGGAGGGGACAACCCTAGATCGGCAATGAATTTATTTAACCATGCAGCTTCTTGAGCTGCCAATGAGGCGGCGACATATTCTGATTCTGTAGTTGATAGAGCCACCACATCCTGCTTGGAGCTCTTCCAGAGACAGCTCCTCCATTCAGAATGAAAATGTATCCCGATTGTGATCGTGAATTGTCACGATCGGTTTGGAAACTTGCATCCGTGTAACCTTTTACAACGAGTTCCTCGTCACCAGATCCATAGATCAGGAACATATCTCTTGTCCTCCTTAGGTACTTAAGTATGTTCTTAACAGCCATCCAATGACTGTTTCCAGGATTCTGCTGGTAACGGCTTGTCATGCTTAAGGCGCATGACACGTCCGGTCGAGTGCATATCATTGCATACATGATGGATCCTATAGCAGATGCATATGGGATTGCCTTCATTTTGTCTTGCTCATCCTTTGAGCTTGGACATTGAGTCGTACTCAACATCGTTCCTCTTTGAATAGGTACGGTACCTTTCTTAGAGTTTTCCATCTTGAACCTTTTCAAGATTTATCAATATATGCACTTTGATTCAAACCAATCAACCGCCTTGATCTATCCCTATAGATCTTTATTCCAGAATATAGGCAGCTTCACCAAGATCCTTAATGGAAAAACAACTTCCAAGCCAGGTTTTTACACCTTCCAAGGTTGGAATGTCATTTCCAAATAGCAGTATGTCATCAACATACAATACTAGGAAAGTTATTGTGCTCCCACTAGCCTTCTTATACACACAAGCCTCATCAGCGTTTTTGATGAAACCAAATTTCTTTACTTCCTCATCAAAACGGTGATTCCAGCTTCTCGATGCTTGTTTTAATCCATAGATTGATTTCTTTAACTTGCATACTTTATTAGGATGTATTGGATCGACAAAACCTTCAGGCTGAACCATATAGACATCTTCCTCAAGATATCCATTTAGGAAAGCGGTTTTGACATCCATTTGCCAAATCTCATATCATAATGAGCAGCTATGGCAAACAATATCCTTATAGACTTTAGCATCGCAACAGGTGAGAAGGTTTCATCATAATCAACCCCTTGAGTTGAGTGAAACCTTTTGCTACAAGTCTAGCTTTATAAGTATCCAAGTTTCCATGCATATCGGTTTTCTTCTTGAAAACCCACTTACTTCCAACTATCTTGGAGTTAAGAGGTGGTACAACCAAGTCCCATATGATTGTCATACATGGATTGCATCTCAACGTTCATGGCTTCAAGCCATTTGTCATAATCCGTGTTGGACATTGCATCATGGTATGTGGTTGGTTCATCAGAATCTATCACATAGCATCCATCCATGAAAAATCCATATCTTTCAGGTGGATTACTAGTTCTACCACTTCTGCGAACGTGTTGTGTGTATTGATCAACCACTTGATCATCCTCAACATCCTTATGTTGAGTGCTAGTTTCAACCAAACGTGCATCGGGCTGTGGTTCTTGATCTTCCTCAAGATCCACTGTTCTACTGCTAGCTCCTTCTATAAGGAACATTGCTTCTAAGAACTCACCCTTTCTGGCAACAAACACCTTTTGTTCCATTGGATCATAGAAATAATATCCCATAGAATCTCTAGGATATCAATAAAGATTCACTTGGTGGATCGGACATCCAATTTGTTTAGGGTGGGAGTCTTAACATAAGCTCACATCCCCAAACCCTTAAGTACGATAGGGATGGAACTCTTCCATGCCATATCTCAAAAGGTGTCCTTTCTACCTTTTTGGTTGGGGCCATATTTAGAATACGGGCCGCGGAGAGCAGAGCGAAACCCCAAAATGATAGAGGTAATGTGCTTCTAGCCATCATAGATCGGACCATATCCAATAAGGTTCGATTCCTCCTCTCAGACACCACCATTATGTTGTGGTGTTCCAGGTGGAGTGAGTTGTGAGACAATCCCGCAACTCCTAAGATGATTTTGAAAGGCATCACTTAGGTATTCACCTCCTCTATCGGTACGAAGAATTTTAATTGACTTGTTGAGTTGATTTTCTACTTCATTTTGAAGATTTTGAACATTTCAAAAGCTTCGTCTTTGTGCCTTAACAAGTACACATACCCATAGCGACTATAATCGTCGGTAAAGGTAATGAAGTATCTTTCACCATTCCTAGTCATTGGCTTAAAAGGACACATACATCCGAATGTATGATTCCTATTAAATCTTTTGCCCTTTCGGTAGTTCCATTAAAGGGTGCCTTAGTCATCTTACCTTGTAAACAAGACTCACAAACATCAAATGAATCACATTCATTTGTTTTTAAAAGACCATTCTTTTGAAGTGTTTGTAAACGTTTCTTGTTTATATGACCAAGACGACATGCCAAAGATAGGTATCACTTAAGTCCAACTTGAGTTTCTTGGTGTTAGTTTGGTACAATGAGCTATTTAAAGTATTTTCATGAACCAATTCATAAATACCATTAATTGGAATAGCTTTAAAATAGAACATACCATTTAAAGAAACATGAATATCATTTTCAATAAAAGATAATACATAATCATAATGTCTTAATTGGGATACAGAAATAATGTTCCTAGTCAAACTAGGAGCATACAAAACATTCTTCAAAATAACTTCCAAACCACTTGGAAGTCTCAGGATGTAGTCTCCACGAGCTTCAACTAAGACTTTAGTTCCATTTCCATGAAGAGGCTAACATCCCCTTGTTTGAAGTCCCTACTTCTTGTGAACCCCTGCAACAATTGCAAATGTGAGTTCCACATCCGGTATCCAATACCCATGTGTTAGAAGATGTAACATTAAGATCAATATGAATCATGTATATTGTACCTGAGGTCTGCCCGGCATCCCTCTTGGCTTTCAACTCTTGGAGATGGACAGGACAATTCCTTGCCCATGTCCAATCTCCCCACACTTGAAGCATGGGTCATTTGTAGCAACCTTTTGCTTCTTCTCTTGTGGTTTGGGTGGCACCCTTGCCACCCCTTTCCCTTTTCCCCAAGCGGGTCCCTTACCCTTGGCAACCTTTGCCTTGGGTGCGGGACGAGGCCTTTTGTTTCCCACCTTCATTAATGGTGAGAACGGGTAAAACCCTTTACCCATGGCCGCCTCGGCCGTTTTGAGCATTGAGTGAAGCTCACCAATGCTTTTATCCAAGCATTCATGTGTAGTTCAACACGAATGTCTCAAACCTTTTGGTAAGGCCATTGAGGATCAAATCCGTGGCCAATTCCTTCAAGACGGGACAATTAAGCCTCTCGAGGCGGTCAATGTGACTTTTCATCTTAAGTACATAAGATGAAACAGATTGATTGTCGTCCATACGACATGCATGGAGCGCTCGAACCGTTTCGAACGCTCAACCCTTGCTTGCTGTTGGAACGTTTCCTTCAGCTGGGTTATCATGTCGTAAGCTCCGTGATGTTCATACTCCTTTTGGAGATCCGGAGTCATGCTCGCTAGCATGAGACAAGACACTTGGACGGAGTCCTCAGTGTATTCAGCCAATCGTTAAAGGCCTCCTCATCATCCTCGTTAGGTTGATCGGGGACAGGGTCGTCTAAAACATATGATCGTCTCTCTTGCTTGAGAACATTCTCAAGTTTCGATACCAATCGATGAAGTTGTTATGGTTTAGACGTTCCTTTTGGAGGATCGCTCGTAGGGATTGGTTGGACGCGGATGAGTTATCGGAATTATCATTATTAGAGGCCATCTACAAAATTTAACAAAGTTTTATTTAGTATTTTCGATATTGTAATTTTAATAACAAATGTCTTACAAGACTTTTCATATTAAAATCTAGAACCCAATATTACATTTAAATTGTGGTTAGGTGACCTTTATCCCCGTTTTAAATTAATAAGGTGGTCAACGTTTGACGATTGCAACCATTTGCAACTTCTAGAGGTATGGGATCGACTCTTGAACATCATATGTAAAGTCGGCATGAAAATCCCATCAACACCATTTGGAAACCACATTGTAGGTGATCCATTTAACATGGTTTGCAAATCAAGACATCCTACTTACACCCACGTGTGAGTTTGCCAAAACAAATGGTTAGGTGACCTTTATCCCATAAGTAAGGCATTCTCACCTCAAATCACAAGTTCCCTCAAAATGGTTGGGTGATCTTTATCCACTAAGAGTTCCCAAGTGACTCAAGTGTGTGTAAAAGGACGGTGTTGATCTCGTTTAAAAAATTTAGAGATTTCTTAATTCTAGTTTAGAAACTCTATGTACTTGTATTTGTATGCTTTCAAATACAAGATACCCTATGGTCCTTTGATTAAAACAATTTTAATCTTTAAAATCATTAAACCATTTTAATAACTTTTATTAACTTTAAAGAACCAACATTTTCAGCTTGTTAAGATTGTTAGTAAGTTTGCTTAGAATATCCAAATATCAACAAACAATCAAGACAACAAACAATCAACCAAGCATAAACATTAACAATCATATGTGATAACCATAGCCCTTATGTTGACAACACTTGTTTGCCATCACAAGTGTTGTCTATGGTCTTTCTAAGGGTCAAACATATCATAAAGGTTCCATGAACCTCCACTAGAAACCACATCCAAATGCTCCATGTTTCTTGTGTCTTTGTGTCCATCTTTGGGTCTTGATCTTGTACATCTTCCTTTTACAAAATTGTATCCTAATACATTTTTCTAGTAAAGGAATGAACCTAATCTATTATTACATAACCAAATGAATGAATAATTACAACCCAAATGAATAAACACAAATATTACAACCAAATTGAATGAATAAAACAACCACTTGAAACATCCAAACAACACAAGGCCACTAGCTAGGTTATGCACTTTAACAACCAATGATCATATCATCTATTCAAATAATGAAAACCCCATTTAAAACCCCAAATTTCAGCCAACATAAACTGAAATTTGGGTTTTAATCATTGTCCAAACAACCAACATTTCAACATACATATCTTTCAAGGTTTAATCACAAGCATGTGTAATGTAACCTTGAAAGTTGGGGATTTCAACAAGATATAATGTACCAGCCCAAAAACAGCCTATAACATATCTAATATCATCTTTTAAACCAATTTCAAAAGATGAAACAAACAAGCCATCCATATAACCGGCTCTTGATGCCATTGAAGGGTTGAAAGAACACTAAAACATAGTATAACCTTTTAATCTTTTCAGAAAACGCAGCGGATGTATATGATTATAACAAGTTTATAATCTGAAATTTTCGTGTTCTAAGTGTGGTTTTAAGATGGAAAACAAAACCCAAATCAATAGGGATCTTAAATATATGAATGGACAAGCTATGAACAACCATAAATGTACATAAAATCACAGCCATATGAGGCTGTGAATTGCTACCTTTCTCCAGCAGAAAAATCGACTTAGAGGAGTGTTTTGGATGCTTGAATCGACCAAGAACTCAATGTAGAGATCCTCAAGCTTCGTATACCCCAAGCACTATTACAAAACACCTTGTATGCTAGGATTGAACACCAAAACAAGCTGCTGGAGCTCCTTCTTTCTGCCTGGTTTCCGAAACTAGAGAGGGGAGAAAGAGAGAGAGAGCTTTTGCATGTGAATCTATCAAATGGCTGGTCCAAGAGGCAAAATTATAAGACCCCTTAATTGTGTGTCTCTAATCAACAAAGTGGTCCAATAGGAACACAATAAGGGGGCGGCCAAAAAGGCTTTGAAAATGGGTTTCCCCCCTTTTAAAATTAGACACATTACAATGTTACATGGTCTTATAACTTGGTATCTCTTAGTAAATGTATACAACTAACCAATTAATTGTATAACATATGTAGCCATTTTAAATAGGTGTTAATATTTTATTGCATGATCACATCATCAATTAAATATTATTTGGTGTTTGCTAAGCTTGTTATTGGGTATAACCCGACTTGGATCATGACGTACTAACCACATCAATATTCTAAGTGTCTTGGGCACACAGAATCCTACAAGGAACCCTTTCTGTACCAACATTCATTAGAAAGATGATTGAATTTACCACATATTTCATATGGCTTATTCTTCATCTTGGATTGATCAACTGCTGATGTGGAAACTACTGAAGGTGTGTTCTTCAGTACTTTCCTACTTTCAGTAATTTTGTTCAGTACTGAAGAATCTGTAACAACTAAAGAGTTGTTCTTCAGCTGTTCATTGTCAGTAGTTGTTAATCCATTTATTTCAGCTGATTTGAAATGCTTTTCAGTTGTTGTAACTTGCCCTTCAGTACTTAAGTTACTTTGAGGGACAACATCTGAAATACTCAGCTTCATGTGCTTATCAGTAGTTAACCCATCAGCCAATTGACTTGCTGAGGTATCAACCCTTATTTCATCTTATGATTTTAGGAGATCACTTGAGGATGATGCACTTGATGATGTGGTTTGGAGATTGCTTTCACTTTCAGATTTTACTATTGGTTTTGGAGTAAAATTTGTTGGAGGTGCAATATGGTTGTAACCAATTCCAAACTTCACATTCGAAGCAGATTGCTTACTGAGCACATTTCAAATCCCTTGCAGGATGACACCCAGCGGTCACACTCAACTTGGGTAATTGCAAGTTTTTCTTTGAGTTCCTTATGGTTCTCAAGAATGACCACTAGCTTAGCCTTTTCATCATTTAATTGGCATTTAAGCTTATAAATCTCATCATCTTTGTCCTTAAGGACAGACTCATATTCAGCTTTTCTTTTGGAAATAGTTTGCTCAAGCTCTAGATTTTGATTAATTACAGCTATATTTGCTTCTCTAATAGAGACAAATGCATCTATGCAAGATTCAGAACAAAGCTTGGCCATAGCCTCAGAGGATACCTGGGTTACCTGTGAAGAAGATGCATTGGAGCATGAACCGTCAACAGATTCCAGGGCCATGAGAGCTAGATTCCCAAAAGGATGTTCACCACCATGTTGACCATCACCAACAAATAATTGCTCAGTACCAGAGAGATCATCTGGTAAACTGCTCCAGTCAACGTTACCAGGGGTGAAAAAGCTGTGATGAGGTTGTGATTGAGATGGTAGAGGCTCAGCTAATGCTTGTGGTTGTTGTGCAGTAGGAACTTGAACTGGATTTGGCTGAGGCATGTAGTAGCTGAGTTTGTCTTCCAATAAAGTTGGTTGATGACCTCTTCAACACCTTGAAGATGGACGGCCTCATGTGAGGGACAGTAAGAGCAGCTGCACAAACAAGCTTACTCTGATCCAGATCACAGTTGATTATGTGTGTTGAATAAACCTAGGATACATGTAAAATGTTTCCCTTTGAAGGTTTCCCATAAGATTGGTCAGCACAAATCTTGAGTAGTTGAAACGAAGGCCTTTTACGAACCAATGAACTATGCATCCTAGTTTATAAAGATATTGATCCCAGCCCCCAGACTTATTTGACAGGTAGTAAAGGACTATATGAAGCAGGATTTCTAGTTATCGGAGAAATTGAACTTGTATAACATGGATCTGCCACATCCCCACAAATATCACACATGGGTATATGTGTCATCTAGGTTTGATTTGGAGAATTCCGTTGAATAGCCTTCATCATGAAGCTCGAGATGCTCCCTGATGATTTATTTTGATATGATAAATACTTGCCACAAAATTTGACCTAATCACCATAACATAGTTTAGGGTTATAATCTATTTGTTCCCCCAAAACTCTACCATTTGGAATGAGTAAACGGTGGGGTTCATAGTTAGGGCAGTGTAGTAGGTCAATTGGGTGAGGAAGTGGATGCTTTTTGCGAATTCAACATCCTTAAAGGAGTCAAGGAGTGTGACTTGGTTGCACTGAAGGTTTAGTGCCATTGTTTGAGAAAGTTACAAAGGAAGTAAGGTTTATTTTGAGAGTAAAATAAGAGATGAAGGAAACTTAGTGCTATGAAATTGGTAAAAAGCTTAAAAGGATAGGTCAAAAATTTTCAAATCGGTAAAATGGCGGATGGATAAGGTGAAATCACAGTTTGGGGTATGATGTGAAAATTATGGTAAGGTTAAACCCATTTAATATATTTTGACATCATTAATAAAATCTTTGCCATTTTCAGAGTGGGGACCAAAAGATTTCCGTTACACAGTTTAGCTTACTTCCGACTGTAAAATCTTTTCCGAAGGTAATCTTCTTCCGTAGCTAAACTTACTTCGGAAGGTAACTTACTCCCCGAGAGTAAGAAGGCCTTCCGAGTGGAGAAGCTTATTAATTTTAGAAGAAGGTTTGATATCTTATCAAAGGTTTCTTTTGGGACTAACAACACTTTAGAAGAGAGGTTTAAGCTTGGAGGAATTATCCTTCAGAAGAAATTTAAGACGTCTTTCAAGGGTTAAGTTCTCTTCAGAAGAACTTTCACTTAGTAAAAATTTGAAGAAAGACCTTTTGTAATAGGGCTTAACTTGTATTGACAAGGACAAGACACAAATTTGAAAAGGTTTTTCAAATGATATAGACTAATCAATGTTTATAATTCCAATATCCGTAATAAGATACTTAAATCTTTGTTCATCAAATTCCTTGGTGAACAAATCAACATATTGTTCATTTGAATTAACTTTGACTAGTTTAATCAAGTTTTTCTCATGAATATCTCTAATGAAATGGTACCTTATATCAATATGCTTTGTCTTTGAGTGCTTAACCGGATTTTCTATAATCGAAATGGCACTCTTGTTGTCAATATGGATAGGAGTTCCCATAAAATGAATCTATATTCGAACATCTAGTTTTGATTCCATAACAGCTGAGCACAACAAGTAACAACAATAATGTATTTAGCTTCAACTATGATGTTGAGACAGGATTGCTTCTTGAATTGCCATGAGATTATCCTTCCACCAAGAAATTGACATCTCCTAATGTTGATTTTTTGTTGATGTTGCAGCTATCATAGTCACTATCAGTGTAGCCATAGAGATTGAAGTTGTTGTTCCTTGAATAACAAAGACCTAGTTTAGGTGATCCTTTGAGATATCTGAGGATTCTCTTGACAGCAACTAGATGAGACACCTTTGGAGCAGCATGATATCTTACACAAATTCAGGTTACAAACATGATATCAGGTTTACTTGTTGTGAGATACATTAAAGATCCAATGGTTACCCTATACTAATGTTGATCACTATCATCCCCTTAGAGTCAAGACAAATATTATGATTTCTAGCTATTGGAGTCATTGCTGGCTTGCAATCTTTCATATCAAATCTTTCTAAGATGTCTTGAACATACTTAGATTGATTGGTAAAGAACCCAACTTTCAACTGGTTTACTTGAATTCCTAGGAAAAGGTCTTTTTCCCATAGAACTCATTTCAAATTTCTTCTACATAATGCTCTCAAAGTCCTTACACATTTGGTCATTTCCTAAACTTTCATTAGCAAAATGTCTTTCCCAGACTTCTGATGAATAATGTATTGTCAATGTTACCATTGGTATAACCATTATTCAGGAGAAACTAAGACATAGTCTCGTACCATAGCCTAGGTGCTTGGTGCAGGCCATAGAGAGCTTTATCCAATTTGAACACATAAGTGGGGTGTTGTGGGTCTTAAAATCCTGGAGGCTGGCACACATAGACTTCCTTGTCTATATCCCTATATAGAAGGGCACACTTGACATCAAGCTAGTAGACTGTAAAGTTGTTGGATGTTTCATAAACAAGAAAATGGCTCACTACCTCAAGTATTGTAACAGGTGCAAAGACATCTATGTAATCAATTCCCTCCTATTGCATGTACCCTTGAACTACCAGTCTTGCCTTAGTTTTTATAATCACGCCTATATCATCTATCTTATTTCTGAATACCCATTTAGTGCCTATTGGTACTTGATAGGATAGTAAAGGACATAGGTTCCAAACCTTTTGTTTTTTACATTGAAGCAATTCCTCTTGTATTGATTCAACCTAACTGCTATCCTTCAAGGATTCTTTTAACTTCTTTGGTTCTATGTAAGATAAGAAACATGAATACAAATAGACATTCATATTATGAGTTTGTCCCTTGTTCTCATGGCTTGAGAAACATTTCTAATGGTGTTCTCAGCTAGGTGAGTGTTATGAATCTTAAGCCTAGGAATTACATCCAGTTACATGGATAGATCCAAATTAGACATGCTTTGCTCAGAAAGTTGAACACTTTGTCCAACTGATGTCTCACACTCATTTAGGGAGGACTGATTAAATGAAGAAGAGACAACATGAGTATTAGCTGGTTGTGGAACAACATTAACAGTTATTTGTTCCTTCAAAATGTTGCTTCTATCAACTTTGTGTTGTGCATAGCCCCTGAATGAGTTTTGAGGCTCAATTTTTGGAAAATTTTTTGATGTTCCACTAGTTCTTGAGATAGTTATAATATCAAATCTTCCAATTGTGGGAGCTTGATTTTCATCATTTCTTGGAGAACTTGGAAGAGGTCTGGTTAACTAAAATAGTTGGTCATCATCAGAATCACTTTGAGTACCTATTCCAGCTGAAACATTCACGGAAGATGGTTTAGATTAGTTTGGAAACAATTCTAAATCAAAGATATGATCAGGTCCATTCCCCCTAACACAAGGAGTGTGCTCATTAACAATAATGTTGGATGATTCCTCAAGTTATTGTTTTTTAATGTTGTAAACTCTATAGGCAATATAGTTGGAGGAATATCCAACAAAGATAGCATCATCTGACGTTTTAGCAAATTTTGCCAAACTGTCCTTTGTGTTAAGTATGGTACATCTGCTGACAAAGGATCGGAGAGAGCCAATAACGGTGACCTCTATTCCATCTCTCATAAGGGGTCTTTCCATGTCGCTTAACAAAAATAACTCTGTTCTGTACATAGCATGCAGTGTTGACTGCCACTGCCCAGAATGTTTGAGGCAACTTTAAATCAATTAACATAGATTGAGCAGCCTCAATAAGTGTCCTATTTCTCGACTCAGCAACACCATTTTATTGAGGAGTTCTAGGTCACTATATTGTCTGGCAATCCCTTTTGACTTAGAAAATGAGTCAATAACGTGATTCTTAAGCAAAATCCCTTGATAACTTCTAATATTCTTAACCTTATGATCAATTAGATTTTCTATTTTAGGAATAAAAGATTTTATGGTTTTAGTAGTTTCATGTTTATTTATTAAAAATAATGCCCATTTAAATCTAGTAAAATCATCAAGGATCATAAGGCAGTATGATTTCCTTCCAATGCTCATTATTCTCGTAGGACAAAATAGATCCATTGCAATAAGTGTAATGTAGTGGTGATAGAGTTAACTCCTTTGGATTTATGAGTTGCTCTGTGTTGGTTTCCTTTCAGACATGCAACACAGTAATCTTTGCAGAGAAATTCCTTTTTAGGGAAACAATGTACCAGGTTATTTTTAACCAATTTATTCAAAGTTTTAAAATTTAAATGACACATTCCTTAAAGCCATAAAGTTGACTTATCACCTTAAGCAAACCATCCACCAAGTTATTGTTAACCAATTTCTTCAAGGCTTAAAAATTTAAATGACAAATTCCTTTATGCCATAAAATTGACTCATCACCATCAGCTTTGGAAAGAAGGCATGATACTTCACCTAATAGGGAAGCATTGTTCATCTCCAGCTTGTACATATCCCCTTTCCTCGGAGATATAACAAGCACCAATTCCTGACTAATTGACATCCCGGTTTTGAGGATAATACACTCATGTTCTATGAAAAGAATTTGATGCTTTTGATCACAAAATAAGAAACACTCAAAAGATTGTGTTCAAGATGCTTGACAAAGTTTAGTTGTTGATTCTTACATTGCCGTTTGAAACACTTCCTCTACCAGAAATGTATCCTCCAGCCTCACCTCCAAATTAAATAGGACGTTCATCAAAATGTTGTAATTTATTGAATAAGAGATCTGTTTCTAGTCATGTGCCTGGAGTATCTACTACCTACAACCCATACATTGTCATTTTTGTCATGTGGATGTCCATACACATAAGGTGAAAGTTAGTTTTTATTCAAAACCCAAGCTTTGCTAGTCTTGAGCTTTTCAACTAAGGAGGATTTAATTGAACCAAAGTGTATGCATGGTGGTTCAAAAGATGTTTGTGAAGAAAAGGACTAGGCTGCTACATCTTTTTTAATCTTCCAAGCCATCCCTTGGCTGATCAATGTAGATGAGCTTGATAAAGCTTCCGTAGCATGACATATTTCTGAGGCTTTCCTCAGCTTTTATTCCGAAGCAGTCTTCTATTTAGAAGGTTTCAAAGGAACTATTTTGTTCTTTTGACTTTTCTTATCCTTATCTTCTGAAGCTATTTCCTTTCGGAAGAATGAGTTTCTTCCGAAAACAAATTTCCCTCGAAAACAAGCTTTCTTTTCCTCATCTTTTCTTTCCTTGTCACTTGGACCATGTGATAGGTTCCAAATATGAAACCCTTCTTGACTCCTTCTTTCTTAACATTATTTTCACAATGTGTGCTTGCATGATTGTAGTAACAATCTTTAGCCATACGATTTTGCAGACCACACATCATGCATGCAATGTTATCCTTTGTGGGATATGAAGACGGTTATTCATACTCTTTTTTATCTTCATCAATAGTCTTCTCCTTCAACATCTGATCCTTTCTAGGAGTGTAAGTATTACACTCCTTCCTAGGATTCCAACCACCTAGAACCCGATTGAAATGAACACACCCTTTTGTTTTAGGTCTATTTTCAGATTGGATTCAACCACTTTTTGGTAGTTTTTTAGCCTGCCTTAGCCATGTTTCTTCTAGCTTTGGTGGTTAGGGGTTGATCATCATTGGTGAGAATGGGTTGATTTACCTCATCCTTCCTTATGATGGTCTCCATAGTTGCTTCACTCTTCAACTCATGAGGTGGTGGTCAACAGTTGGAACCTCTTGGTCTTTGGTCCCACATCTTGGTTGTCTGATAGACCCACAAGAATATGGTGGAGCAATTTCATTGGTTCCCAACCCACCTTTGTTTTGATTGAGTGGGTAGATGATTCAAGACTGGCTTGAAAGTTTTGCTTAGGGATAGCATGCTTTCGGTCTTATGCCTCAATTGTGACTAGTTGCGCTTGAGCCTCACTTAATTTGGAGATTAAATCTTTGATTTGGGTCCTATATTTGGTATGCTCATGTTTTAAAAAGGACACAGTTTTCTCCAACTCTTCAATTTTAAGTTTATAGTTTCATTCAACCCTTTTAAATCACTTCTAAGGATATTTAAGACTCAATATTAGATTTAGTTTCCATAATATAGTCTTTATATAATTTAACTTTAGCAATGCACGTGGAGTATAGAGGTGTTCAAATACCTTGCTGTCATTTGTTCCAGCCATCAATGCTTGAGCAGGAGTCATATCTTGCACTATGAAGCTCCACTCCACCTCTTGACCAACAACAACTGTGTGTTGTTTAGTTCAGTTCTCGATGGCTTGAGGTGTGGATGGATGTGTGGAGGATTGAGAAGTTCCTGGATTAGATTTGGGAGCCTTGCATTCCCTGGCAATGTGGCCAAGTTCAATACAATTGTAACATTTAACCTTTGTCTTGTCAAACCCAAACTTGTTGTTAGTTGGGGTTTGGGAAAATTGCCTTCCAGTTCTCTTAAAGAATTTCTTTGCCATGTAAGTTAAAAGAGCCATATGTTGGACAATGTCCTTGTATTCAATGTCATCTGGGCTGAAACATTCTAGATCATCAAAGCAAAACTTAAAGTCACTAGAAGGCTCATTTCCTGAAACAAAGGCACAACTGTCCTGGAAAGGACTTGCTTGAGCTTATTAAGACCTTAGAGTCTCAGGAAAGGTATTGTATGGCCCAGAAGAACCAGGATCACTGTTGGGAGTAAGTCAGGTACTGCTGAGGTTAGGGGTCTTGAGCCTTCAGCAATAATTAAAGCATTGCTAGTAGGAAGGCTTGAGGGTCTGCTCACCTAGTGGCCTCTTTTGTTTTCCATCTCTACATTGTATCCATCAAGGATGCCATATGGTTTAGTCATCGTGAGAGAGTTTAAGTTCTCTGTCCTTTTGATAGAGACATAGTAGAAAGTCCACTCATTTGGAAGTGCACTCATGAACTTTCTTGAGAGATCTCTCATCTCAAGAGAGACTCCCACAGACTAAAGTGATAAAAATAAGATCCATATACCTGAATTATTGCTGGCTAAAGGTCTCTCCAATAATATAAGTAAAGTTTTCAAATTGTTGCTTTAAGTAATCTTTCTTAGACTTATTGGAGTGGGCATACATATGACACAAAGCACCAAATAGTTCTTTGCTGACTAGCAATGCTCAAATCCTACCATGATGGAGTTGGGTATGGAAGTCATAAGAACAATCAATGCTTTTCTATCAATCTCTAGTCGCTTGTGGTCTTCATCAGAACAGATTTCAACATCCTTCTCTATCATAGCATCATTTCCAACCGATGCTGCAACCTTTTGCTTGTAAGGGCCATTTGTGATAGATTGAAACATCATGTTGTCTTGGTACCTAATGAAACCATCAATACGTCTTCTCCAAGATCAGAAGTTTCAAGGGTGATGATGGGTGCTTTAGACATTGTCCCCATTTTCACCTTTAGATGATTTTTGGTTAAGGGCCATTTTGGGTGAGGTGAAAGTGTGAGTGAAGAAAATGTTTGATTTGGATGGTAAGATCTCACAATCAAGAGCCTAAGATGATTTGATACCAATTGCAGGATCGGTTTTTTCACTCAACACAAGTGTTATCTCTCAAACTCACTAAGTCACTTAGTTTGAACGTGCAAAATCCCTTAAGAGGTGATAGTAATATACTAAGTAGACAAATACAAGAACATACTTTTCAACATACCTGTATATATTACTTTTCAACTCAAAGTGTTACAAGACTCTTACAAGCATGTTTACAAAGTTACAATGAGAACTATATAAACTACTATCTATAGCCAGTTATACTTTGATACGAGCTGGAAGCTTACGACTAAAGCAAATACTACATTGCTAAAGGTAAGGTATACTAGATACATTACTATATAGTATTTGGTAGTCATGACAAGTCCATGACTTACCTTTGTCACCGACTAAAGTTAGTAAGTATACTAACATATAAGGAATGGATAGTGGGATAACATATGATCAAGTACATTGTAGGACCGTTGAAGGGAGGTAAAATACAACACAACAACACAAAGAGGAGAGTAACTAAACTTAATCAAACAGTGAACTAGATTAACCACAAGTGAAGACACTAAGAACACAAGTAATTAAGAGAGAGAACATAAGAGCAAGATACACCGTGAGATGGTTTTCAAGATTACGGTTTATTGCTTTCTCAATGTTCTATTACAAGTGTTACAAAGCTTAAACATAAAGTCACAAGAACAAGAGATATACATATACTACATCCTATAGCCGGCCATACTATGAAAGCCGGTTGGATACAATTGACTAGACTCAAAACAAAATCAGTTGTAGAGTAAAAAAGGCAGATTTCCTTTTTGACTTTGTGGCAATGACATGCCATAGCTCACATCCTTATCTATTACAAAAAGGATAAGTACATGAAGTAGAAAGTTTATAGACTCAAGACCTCAATGTATAGTTACCAAAATCATGGACCTTTTCACCAACTCATGTAAGTTGGTGACTTTACAATGTTGCAGTTGAAAGCGGTCCAGCTTTATGGAAAAAATTACATCAGATAAAGCATGTAGTTAAATGTATTTGGAAGAAATCTGTCTTCAAGTGCGGAGCTTCGGAAGACTTTTTATTTGAAGCTTCAGAAGACTTCATCTTTGGCTTCAGAAGATATTGGTCTTGGTTTCGGAAGATTTCACACTTAGAATAATTTTGTTGCATGTGTTAAACTTCCGAAGCATTCTTCTTTAGTACTTGTGCAGCATGCATGTAGAAAGACTTTGGTTGCATCACCCTCTATGCATATTCTCTACAAACTCCCCCTAGGTTGATGCTTCAAAACTCTTGAAGACATGAGATATCAACAGTCCTAATCAGGATGATAACTAGCCCTATCTTCATAAGATGATCAAGATCGTTTAGACTATTATAGTATCTTCTCAAGTCAAAGAGATCATGCAGAGGCAACTGAAACATGTCCTGCCAAGTGTAGACATTTTCAAAACCATGATCTCTGATGACATGCCACCTTTCTGGATTTGTAGAGTATGTGCAGGACAGGATGGGTCTTTTTGATGCAAGAGGAGCTATTGGAATAGGAGATGATGGAGCATCCTCTGGCTACACATCCTTAGGATGTTCTGACTCATCCTGAGGTTCAAAAAAGGATACAGTCTTCTTCTTCTTCTTTGGCTTTGGTTTAGAAGTCATCCTTTTTTTTTCTCTTTACAACTTTTAACTGAGATGACTGGCCTGTAGTATCGGATTGATATTCATTGTCTTTCTCAGTTGGGTCTTCTACACTCACAGGTTCAGATTGAGAGTGAGTATGACCCTGCTGTGGATTAGAAGATGAAGCTTGTTGAGATTCAGCAAAAGGTCCAGGTTGTGATGTCTCTGGTTGTTCAACCTTAACCTCCACTTCAGGTGGGTCTTGACTTGGAGGGGAATGTAAGTCAACCAACTCTCCACTTGTTATCTTCTACTTGATCACCCTTATATGCTCATCCATAGTAGATAGAGACATGGGGACATAGCTCATCATCTTCTGCCTGTTAGCAGATTTCTTCATGCTTTTGTGGATGATGGCTCTTGACGTAGAAACTTCTCCCCTTAGCTTTCTTTTGGTTGTCTTTCTCTCCTTGACTATCTCAAGTTCAAGTTTTTTAAGATACTCAAACACAATATAGTCAAAGGAATAGGGAAGAAGTGCTTCTGCTTGATAGAGGCCTGTGGCACTCAGGTAGTTGATCATCTTGATCCTTTCTTCTTCTTTATCTACCTGAGGTTCTTGTTGAACCATATGCTCATATGCAGGGCTTTCTTGAACTGGGGAGAGAGTAGGCACATGCTTGTATAATCTTTTCTTTCTTCTATCTTCTTTGATTTGTACTAGCAGCTCTGCATCTTCTGCCTCTTTCTTCTCCTTTGACCTTTCCAGGTCAACAAGTTCATTGAGTTCTTCCAAGGAAGAGAGATGACATTATCTATGTCATAGTTCCTTGTTTGCAGGTAGTTTATCCTGACTACCCTTAACTCATCATTCTAACTATTTGGTCTGGGGGCAGCCCTGAAAGCAGTCGCCATGAGTCTTGTAGACCCAGAAGAGGAACTTTCGCCCCTCAGCTTCCTTTTCCTCTCTCTATTCTCCTCCTCAATCTCCTCAGAAGTCATTTTTCTTTTCCATTTGTCACTTAGAGACCTTTATGACTTGGAGAGAGCTTTGGCCTTCATTTCTTGATGAAGCTTCCAAGCTCTGGCCAGAGAGAGGTTGAGAAGCACCTTCACCAGCAGGTGTCTCAAAAATGGAATTGATCTCTGCAGTAGTTGTTGGTGATAAGACAGGGCTCTCAGGTTTTGTCACTAGGCCTTCAGTCAAGGTTTCCTCTATGAAGCTAATCTTAGGGTATGCCTCAACTTCCAGTTGACCGATGACATTGCCTGATTGCCATAGTCTTCTTCTAAGCTGAACTTTGCAATGATCCTGTCTTGGATTCTTTGGGCCAACTTGTCAGCTTGTCGTGATTAGGTTGGATTGAAAAGTGGCATCTTGACTAAATCCAGACTTTCATAGAAGTTCAAGGTGTGAAAGTTGAAGATCTCCTATTGCCCTTGAACTCTAAAGATGATTAGGGATTTCATGTTGCTTCCATACCTCCACCCATGATGTGATTGGAAGATAGTGGAGATGACATAGCCCTTGGTATCCCATCCACAAACAAACTCTGTATGAAGAAGTCCATGTAGTCCACATCAATGTGAATTTGAGGAGCTTGCTGAGAATGCGCAATTGCAAGTAAGGATGGGGAGTCCTCAATGTCCATTCTCTTTGAAGAACTCCCAGGTTTTGTAGTTGTAATGATTTTCTCCCCCTTTTTGGTAGCATCACCCACTTGTATAGGTGAGCTAGGATTTAGGTCAATCACATCCACAGTCTCTTGTGTTCCTAGTTGAGCTCTTCTTAAAGTTCTCCCAACTAGTTCTTCCTTAAGATATTAATCTCAAGTTGCTGATCATTGACCCTGTTCTGCAAGGTAGTCACTTGAGATTCAAGGTGACTAACCTTGGAGACTAAGTAAGTGCATGTTTGAGATAGTTTTTGCACCTTTAGTCTTAAATTCCCCTCGTCTTCATTAGAAGAATCATTGGGGGATGAGATGATTGGACCAAAGTCCTCACTCTCACCACCAGCTTCAGGTTCTTCGCTACTAGATTTCCTCTACTCACTGGCAATCTCAGTTGATATGTCAGTGGGCTGAGTTGCCATTGTTAGGTGTTAATGATGTAATCACTTTCAAAAGTAAGAGCCTCTTCTATATGGACATCGTGAACAGGTTCAAAAGTGTCCACCTCAGTAGTAGGTGACTGATGGGGGCTAGAAATAGGAGCCTCAGAAGCACTCATCTCTCTTTGAGTAGGGGAAAATAAGAGAGAATCATGGTACTCACTGAAACCTAGATCTTTATCAGTGTAGAAATCAAGGTGGGGATTGGTTAGTTGAGATCTAAAGGCTGGGGATGGTAACTATCCCATGAAGGTTGATCACTTGAGTGTTGAGACTCAGAGTGATAGCTTAAGGCAGTTTCTCTTATGAGCTCATCAGGCTGAGCATGTAGAACCTCAGCACTAATCCTTGAAGAGATGGGAGTGGTCTGCTCCTCAGGAGAAGTAGGAGCTCCAATGTCCACTTCCTCCTGTACGGGTGAGTGTATAGGGACCTGCACATACTGAATAACTTGAGTAGAGGTTCGTTTTGATTTTCTTTGGTAGGTGAGGGTGATTTTTGGTTATGTAGGTGGTTGGGATGTAGCAGGTGTGGGTTCAACACTAGCTGGTGTTGCTAGGTTCTCACCTTGAGCAATGAGCCCTAACATTTTGAGACTAGGGTTGTTTCTACCCCAGAGAATCCAATAGTGGGCTTTCTCAGTATTCTAAAGACGTCGGGCTTACTCTATCCCAGTTTAAGAATGTTACATGTTCCCCTTAAGTATGAGCCCAGTTTACAGTTAAGAATGTACTAGACATATCTAGAGAACATGTAATATTCTAAGGAGTCCAAGATTGCAAGTAAATTAGAATAAACAAATTGAGAATTCCTTAACTTGAACCCTAAAATCATTCCATAGATATGAAGAGAGATCCTCAAGAATCTGGTCCCATCCACCTTGCTTGTTTCATAAGCTGTGCATAACCACATGGAGCAGGAATCTCCACTGGGATCACTGTCACCACTACCATCATTGTCTTCTGCAACTGAAGCATCTTCATCTGGTTGTGGAGCCTCTGAGCTGGAATTTGAAGGCATATGAGATGTATCAGCTGAGTTTGTCATTATGGTGCTGATAGAAACCTCATTTGCAGAAGTAGTCCCAACTGAGACTAAAGATGTGTTACTTGAAGGTCTTGTCAGCTCAAATCTTGAATGAGGATCACATGTATTTAAATTTTCTGCAGATCCTGAAACAATCTCACAAGATTTGTTAAAACAGTTGGTGACTAAATCAAGATCAAAGAGCCAATTAGGACTAGAACCAGCCACACAGGGTGTGCGTTCATTGAAAGTCACATTGGCTGACTCCTCAACAATTGTAGTTTTGAGATTGTATACTCTATAAGCCTTAGCTTGGGAAGAGTATCCAATAATGATATCCATTATCTAATTTCTCAGTAAATTTGGTAATTTTATCCTTGGTATTCGAGATGGTGCAAGGCCAACCAAATGGCTTGAGAAAACTAGTGAAAGGTTTCCTGTTGTGCCGAAGTTCATAACGACTCTTGCCATGAGTCTTAACTACTAAAACTCTATTCTACATATAGTAGGTAGTGTTGACTGCCTCTGCCCAGAAGGTGGTCGACAGCTTAGAGTTAGACAGCACGGTTCTTGCAGCTTCAATTAGTGTCATGTTTCTCCTCTGAGCAACACCATTCTACTAAGGAGTCCTGGGAGCACTTGTAGAGAATATGCATAGAGGCTGAAGCAACCAAAGACTTTCTACATGCATGCTGCACAAGTACTGAAGAAGAATGCTTCGGAAGTTTCACATATGCAACAAGAATATTCTAAGTGTGAAATCTTCCGAAGCCAAGACTAATATCTTCCGAAGCCAAAGATGAAGCCTTCTGAAGCTTCAAAGACAAAGTCTTCCGAAGCCTTAACTCTTGAAGACAGATTTATTCCGATGACTTTTAGTAACATGCTTTATCTCATGTACTATTCCATAAAGCTGGACACTTTTTTGCTGCATCTCTGTAAAGTCACCAACTTGCATGAGTTGGTGAAAAGGTCCATGCTTTTGGTAAGTGAACATTGAGGTCTTGAGTGTGTAAAATTTCTACTTCATGTAATTTATCCTTTTTGTAATAGATAAGGATGTGAGTTGTGGCATGTCATAGTCACAAAGTCAAAATGGCAATCTGTCTTTTTGACTCTACAATTGATTTTGTTTTCACTCTAGTCAATTGTGTCCAGCTGGCTTTCATTAAATGGTCGGCTGTAGGATGTACTATAAGTATCTTATTTTCTTGTAACTTTATGGATATGCTTTGTAACACTTGTAATAGAACATAGAGAAAGCAATATACTGCATTCTTGAAAATGATATACTTGTGTTTTGCCTCTTACGTTACTTGTGTTCTTAGTGTCTCTATTGTCGTTAATCCAGTTTACTATTTGATTGAGTTTAGTTAATCTCCTTTTTGTGTTGTTATGTTGTAAGTGAACCCCCTTCACCGGTCCTACATCACTGTATTGTCTTGTAATACCCTTTTCATCACAAAATGCCTAAAGGATTTGGTTCTTGAATTTGGTTCCATGATCACATCTTATGATTTAACCCTGTGATCAGATTGATTCTCAATCTTTAAGATGAAATTCTTCTGAATCTAAGGAGTCTCATCCTTAGTCCTAAGGAAAAAGACCCAAGCGAATCTTGTAAAGTCATCTGTGATCAACAAACAATAAGAGGTCCTTCCTAGACTCATTACATCGATGGGGCCAAAAAGATCAATATGTAACAAGTGAAGAGGGTAGTGATGGAGTTCCTTTCCTTAGGCTTGTGAGATACCTTATGTTGCTTCCTTTTCACGCATGCAACACAATGATCATCACTTGTAAACTCTTTCTTTGGCATTCTAGTTACCAAATCGTTCTTAATCAATTTATTCATGTTTTTAAAGTTTACATGGCACATTCTTTTCTTGTACATCCATCTTGTACATGTTCCCTTTCCTGGGGGCTCTAAGCAGAATATGCTCATGAGGAAATATTACCCTGGGCTTGAGAACAAAGGACTCAAGCTTAGTTAAGAGCATGTTATGACTCTGATCATAAAATTGGGATACACTCGGAAGATTGTACCCAAGCTCCTTCAGAAAGTTTACCTTTTCAATGTTAAGCTTACCATTTATGACCTTGACCCTTCCTAAAATGTAACCACCTTCATCTACTCCAAAGGCAACTGGCCCTCCATCAATCCATTCAAAGTTCTAGAGTAGTGACCTATTACCTGTCATGTGCGTGGAACAGCCACTGTTAATAATCTAGACATTTTTGTTTATCTTCAGTTGTCCCTGCACAAAGAAAACGATTAGCTACATTTGGAAACCCAAGTCTTACTTGTGTTGGGCTCATTAAGAGAAACAGAAGGTAATGCAATAGTAATAGATGAAGGTGGTTACATTTCAGGAACGAACAAGGTCATAATGGTAAGCTCAGTAGTGAAAAGGTAAACTTTATCAAAGTGCTTGGGTACAATCTTCCAAGTGTATCCCAATTTTGTGATAAGAGTCATAAAATGCTCTTTACTGAGCATGAGTGCATTGTTCTCAAGCCTGGGGTGGTCATTCCTCATTAGCATATTCTGCTTAGAGCCCCGAGGAAAGGGAACATGTACAAGATGGATTTGCAAGAACATCTCTATCTTGAGAAGTTTCATGCTTTCTGCCTAAAGCGAATAGTGATGAGTCTTTCCTATGGCATAAAAGAATGTGCCATGTATACTTTAAAAACATGAATAAACTGATTAAAAATGATTTGGTAACTGCAATGCCAAAGAAAGAGTTTACAAGTGATGACCACTGTTTTGCATGCCTGAAAGGGAAGCAACATAAGGTATCTCACAAGCCTAAGGAAAGGAACTCCATCACTACACCCCTACACATGTTACATATGGATCTCTTTGGCCCCACCAGTGTAATGAGTCTAGGAAGGACCTTTTACTGTTTAGTGATCACAAATGACTTTACAAGATTCACCTGGGTCTTCTTCCTAGGAACTAAGGATGAGACTCCTGAGATTCTGAAAACTTTCATCATGAAGATTGAGAATCAATCTAATCACAATGTCAAAATCATATAATGTTATCAGGGAACTGAATTCAAGAACCAAATCCTTGATGCATTCTGTGATGAAAAAGATATTTCAAGACAATATAGTGCTTCAAGGACTCCTTGGTAGAATGGTATAGCTAAGAGAAGAAACAGGACACTGATTGAAGCTGCAAGAACCATGCTGTCTGACTCTAAGCTGCCCATCATGTTCTAGGCAGAGGCAGTAAACACTGCCTGCTATATGAAAAACAGAGTTTTAGTGGTTAAGACTCATGGCAAGACTCCTTATTAACTTTGGCATAACAGGAAATATTTTATTGGTTTTCTTAGGTCATTTGGATGTCCTTGCACCATCTTGAATACCAAGGATCAAACTGCCAAATTTGCTGAGAAATCAGATGATGGACACTTAATTGGATACTCTTCCCAAGCTAAGGCTTACAATGTATACAATCTCAGAACAAGAATTGCTGAGAAGTCAGCCAATGAGACTTTCAATGAACACACACCCTGTGTGACTCGTTCTGGTCCTGATTGGCTCTTTGATCTTGATTTAGTAACCAACTGTTTTAACAAATCTTTTCAGACTGCTTCAGGATCTACAAAAAATCTAAACACAGGTGACCCTGATCCAAGATTGAGTTAAGAAGACCTTCAAGTAACAAATCTTCAGCATCAGTTGGAACTACTTCTCAAAATGAGTTTCTATCTGCACTACAATGACTAACTCAGCTGATACATCTGGTATGCCTTCAAATTCTAGCTTAGAGGCTCCACAACAAGATAAATATGCTTTAATTTCAGAAGACAATGATGGTAGTGGTGACAATGATCAAGACTTTCTTGATGCTGATAATCACTCCATAGATGACAACATCAATGATGTCACACTCCTTGGATCAAGTCTCTCTTGATAAGTGTGCTGATGTGGTTGGTGAAACATCTATGCCAGATCTAAATTTTTCTAATTTAGATCTTTCTCAGCAACTTGTTGTGATCCCTCAACTAAGGATCCACAAGTCCCACCCCACCATAAACATCATTAGAGATTTTGTCACAGGGGTAAGAACAAGAGGACAAACCAATGAAGCAAATGTTTGTCTTCACTCTTGTTTCTTATCCCAGATAGAGCCAAAGAAAGTTGATGAGGCTCTGAAGGATGGTAGTTGGGTTGAAGCTAAGCAACAGGAGCTGCTTCAATTCAAAAGGCAGAAAGTTTGGAACCTTTGTCCTCTTCCTCATGGGAAGACTACCATTGGAACAAAATGGGTGTTTAGGAACAAGAAGGATGATAGAGGCATTATCATCAAGAACAAAGCTAGACTAGTTGTTCAAGGGTAAACACAAGAAGAAGGGATTAAATACACTGATGTCTTTGCTCCTGTAGCAAGACTGGAAGCTGTTAGGATATTCCTGGCATTTGCTGCATCCAAGAACTTCAAGGTCTTTCAAGTTGATATGAAGTGTGCTTTTCTTTATGGAGTGATTGATAAGGAGGTGTATGTCAAACAGCCACCTGGTTTTGTAGATCCTGATCATCCTGATTATGTCTACAAGCTTGACAAAGCTCTTTTTGGGCTGCATCAGGCACCCAGGAAGTGGTATGAGACATTATCTGAGAATCTTTGCAAACATGGATATATGAGTGGTACTATAGATAGAAATCTCTTCATCAAAGGATAGGGAAATGACATATTGCTAGTTCAAGTATATGTGGATGACATCATCTTTGATTCAACTAATCCAAAGCTCTGCAAAGACTTTGAGAAGCTCATGAAAGACAGATTTGAAATGAGTGCCATGAGGGAACTCAATTTCTTTCTGGGAATTCAAGTGAAGCAAGTTGAAGATGGCATCTTCATCAGTCTGTGAAAGTATGTTCAGGACATACTCAAGAGGTTCAACATGACTGATTGTAAGATTGCTAAGACACCTATAGCCAGAAACTACTCCCTTGAACATGATCTTGAGGAGGAGTGTGTACATGAACACTTATGCAGGACTATGATTGGATCTCTTATGTACCTTACTACTAGTAAGCGTGATATTATGTTTGCCACCTACATTTGTGCAAGATATCAACCCAACCTTAAGATGTCTCATCTTATCACTGTGAAAAGGATTCTAAGATACCTTAAAGGTGCTTCAACACTTGGTCTATGGTATCCTAAAAACCCTAACTTCAATATGTATGCTTACACAGATAGTGATTATGGTGGTTGCAACATGACTGCAAAGTCTACATCTGGGGGACGTAAGTTTCTTAGTGGAAGGGTTATCTCATGGCAATGCAAGAAACAATCTTGTGTCTCTGTATCAACTGCTGAAGCTGAATACATTGCTGCTGCAAGCTGCTGTGCTCAAGTGTTTTGGATTCAGAATCAGATATTGGACTATGGATTCAACTTCAAGGAGACTCCTATTCACATAGACAACAATAGTGTTATCTCAATCACAAAGAATCCTGTGTAGCACTCAACGACCAAACACATCAACATCAGGTATCATGTAATAAGAGATAATTATAAAAATGGATTAATTAAACTACTAAAAGTTCACACAGGTGAACAATATATTGATCTATTTACGAACGCTTTTGATGAACAGAGATTTAAATATCTTGTATCAACTATTGGGATGATCAACTTTGAGTAGATTTTTACTTAAAACTAATTCTTATTATTTCTTAAAACATGTGTCTCCTAAGTTGTCTAGTTCATCACCTTCATAAGCTCTTGTTTTTTCTTTGGATGAAAATCTTTTTGAAGACTTTCCTTAGATTTATGAAAATTTTGATCCTTCGGAAGTTCTGTTTTTAACATCAGAGAAAATCATGCCTTCAAAACAAATAAGTATCTAGAAATTTTACCTTTAGAATGGATTTCTCATGCATCTTCCGAATCTTAAATGGATGTCTAAAACACTTATATGTTTTCAAGGACCTTCTTCTTTCGAAGCAAAATTAACTCTCGGAAGCTTTGTTCTTTTGTGACCAAAGCATTCAAGTCTTAATTTCTCTCCCAAAGCAAAATTTTCAAAACTCTCAGGAAATTCTTCTGAAGTCATTTTACATTTGGAAACTTTTTCATTAAAACCTCTGAATATAATTTACCTTCGGAAGCTTTTTGACTTCCAAGAAATTTTGACCAAAAGTAAACTATTTTTTAGAGGTGGAACCGACATCCGGATTTCAAAGTTTATCCTCTTTTATTAAGCATTATCTGTGACAGGATCAGCGATCACAAGTTTGATGTATTAGAGTTTAAAGTAGCGGAATAGGAACAGGAATTAGACAAATTGTAGCAAGAAGTCGATGCTTGTATGCATTAAGAGCACATACGGTTATAGCGAGAGAATATATTTCTGATTCAAGGAATGTTTATAGATAAGGAATGTTCTTAATCAAATCATTCAAATCATTCACTTATTCATTCCATTCATTCACGCATTACAATAGGTTGTCACTCCTTATATAGAGTGCAACAATCACTACTGTTATCACGGAAACTGACAACTGGCAGATCTAATACAAAAATAACTAACTCTTAACAAACTACTGAAATGTTCACAACTACTGAGTACATATCAGAGTGTTAAGTACAAAATGTAAAACTACTGAAACTACAACGACTGAAGAACAAGCTCTTCAGTCGTTTTACAAAACTACTGAAACATAAAACTACTGAAACTAGAAATATAAAACTACTGATATCACAACTACTGAAGAAGTACTCTTCAGCAGTTGTGACAAACTACCGAGGCTTCAGTACTTGATCTTCAGACTTTGACCTTCAGATGTTTCATCAGCTGATGACTTCAGTAGATATCATCAGCTGATGTCTTCAGTCTTTGTCTTCAGACTTTGTACATGAGTTGTTGATCTTCAGCACTTGTAAACTCTTCAGCTGTTGTACTTCAGTACTTTGGTCTTTCAGCTTCAGCACTTGTGTTCTTCACTGTTGTACTTCAGCACTTTAGTTCTTCAGCTGTTGAAGTCTTCAGCACTTGATCTTCAGCTGTTGAGTCTTCAGCACTTGTCAAACTACTGATGAGTCTTTCAGCAGTTGTTGTGATACCATGTGGGACTTAGAGGTTTTCTGATCTTGGCTCATTGGTTCTTTTGGTCCACAAACTCCCCCTGAACCAATGCAGCCAAAACCTCTAAATTATTCGTTGTACCACTTATTGTTGGCAAAGTGTTGGTCTTTATCCTTCTTGATCAGTAGAGAAGATGACCCATGTAAGCTCCGGCCTGGGAAGAAATCTCAAATATTTGTTTGGCAGAGTATGAATGGGAACTCTGTTTTGGGGAACAGGACATAGAGTTGTTATCCCATTCATGAGATTTACTTCCCCATAATAAGTCTGTATGACTCTCGAACATAGGCCTCAAGGAGAACAACTTGTTCCTCCTGAGAGAGTTCTTCTACTCCTCCTTCGAAGAAGAACTCTGGACCATAGTACTCTCATAAGTACTTCATGGTCCTGCCATTTTTCAGCTCCACCGTAGTTACCTCCCTATATACAAATTCATCAGGATGGTTGCCTTCAAGGAGTAACTGGAGCTCATTCTTCTGGATGTCTTCAAGCTTTTATATAACAACCCCTTCTAATCATCTTGTTTTCTAGTAAAGCTTGAGGGGTCTTCTTTGCTTGGTGAGGTTTCTTGAATTCATCAATGATTTCCAAGGTGAGACTACAACGGCAACATGATGGTAGAATCTATGTTTTTCATACCTGGCCATTGTATCTGTGAGGAATAGTTCTTTTATGGATTCTAGAACTCACCCTGGGGTCCGGCCATACTCTCACTCTCTCCTTCTGATACTGAAAGTGTGCTGAGAGTGTACAGCCTTTGAGCATGCCCTTTCATGGCTTGAATAGATGATGACTGAGGAAATTCCTTGTCAACCATCTTCAAAGTTGCTCATCATGCTGTTTCTGCTGTTTTTCTTCTATCTTGACTCTGACCATTTCCCTTTGAGAGTCAGGTGTGATCATGGGTTGACTTCGGGGTTTTGGCAGCTTTAGAACAGCAGAGAGTGGCAACTATCATCTTCATCTCTCTTCGTCTTCTTCTTCCATCCTCAGCACCCTTCTCCTCCTTCTGGGTGCATCACTGGATGATGGTTGGGTTGGTGAAGGAATTGGTTTTGAAGATGAGGATGTTTGGATTTTGGCTTAGAGATTGGTTGGGAGATTTGAGGGGTAGGATCTGTTTGAGTGGGTGGAAGGGAAGGTTGATCTAGCATCTTTGTAGTTAGTTTCGCCTTTGTGAGTTTAGCCATCTCTAACCTTTTACCAGCCCCAGCCTCATCAAGGGCTTCCACAATAATCCCTTGTTGAATTGCTCAGACAGACAGATTCTGGTGGCTATAGCCAAAATGCTGTCCCTGGTCCACGCGCGGATCTCCATTAATGATCTTCCTAAGTATTTTGCAATAAAGCGGATCATTATTTCCAACCTCTCTTTTCCAGAGCATCATACCCTGCCCATCGGGTTGTATCTCTTGCACTTCCAACCTTCTGATCTCACTATCCAGTGTGGCTGTGTCAAACCCCTGCCTGAAGAGTTGTTCAATTATTTTATCCATGGAGCGGCTGTGTGTAGTGTCAGCTCTTTTACCAGCTCCTCCAATGATTGTCTTCAGCAGTATGATCATCAGCACTTTTCTTTCGCTTGTAAGTGAGCAGAGGTTGCTTTTCTTTCTCCTCCTCTTGGGCTTGCTTTCTTCCTTTTTCCTCTGATCTTTTCCTCTTCTTTTCTTTCACTGCAGTACTCTCCCCCTTTTTGGATGCATTGGAGGAGGGGTTTGTACCGCAAAAAGAGTCTTTTGTACAGCAGCATCAATCAAGGGTTGTAAAGTTGAGGAAAGCCTCTCATCAATGGCTTTAGTCACAATATCAGTGATTATGGGTGTGATGAGAGGAGGGAATTTTGAAGTACAACACCTATTTGCTCAGGAGGGTTCTGTTCCTGAGAAGTAGGGCCTGAAGCAGAGGCAGGTGGTTGAGTTTGGAGTGGCTCAGTGTTTGGGGAACCTTCAAGTGAAGGTGCCATCTGTGGGTGGGTAGAGGCAGATGGTCTTTCTCCTTGTGAGAGTTGATCAAGTAGGTTTTGCAGCCTACTGACTTTCTCTTCAAGGATTGTGTTCTGGGCAAGAACATCATAGAAAAAGCCCAGGTCATCATCAGCCGAACTGAATCATCTGACCTCCTGCTTAGAGCAGGATTTACATGCACTGGGTGTAGACCAGTTGATGCATGTGCCCCTTGTGCTTGGTACTGGGGACTTCCAGCCTCAGGACAGTGTCCATCATCAGCTGTTGCCTCTAGTGAGGTCTTAGCAATGTTACCAGCCTCATTCTGATCATGTGCTGAGTCAGAGGAGGTGGCAGCCTCACTAGATATTCTAAGCTCCTTGTCTACACCAGGAGATAGAAGTGGTAAACCCCTGTGCTGTGGGTTCTCAAGTGCACTGTGTTCCTCCCCTCAATTGTAGAGGTATTCCCAGTAGTAAGTGGTTTCTGGGGAGGGGGTGAGGAGTGCAGTTGAGTCAGCACTTGTGCAACTATTAAAGTTGGGCTGTGAGGGGCGGTGTTTGGGGTGAGGGATAGAAGCAGTGTGCACCTGGGGAGGTTGGTGCTCTTCAATGGCAATCCCCTCAAGTGAGGAAGATCCCAGATATGTAGGTACCCCTTGTGTGGTTGCTGCAGGCTCCTGTTGAGAGGAAAGCCTGAGCGGTGGCTGGAAGAGTCATTGTATCCACTAGGGGGTTTGGACTAGTGGATATATCCTGCGTTTGTGTTGCAGGGGCATCCTCAGGGGACTCAATTCCCTGAGTAGCCGTTTGGGTTTCTTTTTGGTGGGTTTGGTGGGGACTTTTGATTTGGAGGTGGTGGCTGTGGTTCCAGCTGCGTGGGTTTTCGCAGCTTGGCAGCCATTTTGAGTGTCTGGTCAGAGTTGTGCCGGGAGTATACTTCCGGCAGAACAGCCGTAGCAGGGACTCCCAAGCCAACAAGTCCCTCAGCATTAAGCTGGTTTGTAATGATGGCCATTATGAACCGTGGATATAGTATCCAACGGTTGGCAGTTAGTTTTGAGCCATGTCCTTGAGCTCCGAAAATATTATTTCTGAAAAGTTTAGTGGTTGTTGCTCAAGAATAGAATACATTACCTGCTGCCATTTTGTCGACATTTGATCCCAAGACGACGTCTTAGGGGCCAAACATACATTCACCATGTGAAAGATTAGGCGCTCAGCGTCATTAAAGTGTTTCTTCATGATAGTGGAGGCACTGAGATCGCCTTGATATCCATGTTGGGCAAAGGATAGATCTGTGGTGCCCTTCGGATATCCAGCAGGAGAACTAGCATCATTCAGATGAAGAATTTGGCGGATTATTGCAGGAGTGATGACTACTTCTTTGTTGTTGACGACCGACTGGAGAGATGGTGTGTTGTTCTCCCCAGTGGTAATAGTAACGTTCATCCAAAATTGTTGAGGGATTCGGCATGTAGTATGGGATTCAGAAGAAATGCCGTATTGTATTGGGACTGAACCATAAGATCGATAGCAGTATCGAACTTAGTCCAGATAGGCGATTTAGTGAGGTAGGCAACACAGTTGTGTCGCGGTTTAATTTGCATGGACGCCATTGAGAAGAGGGAAGTTTTGGAGAGGAACGTTAGGTTGAAGAAGATGATGAGCATTGAGAGCTTAGGTCAGGGATATTTATAGGGTACGGGTAAGAAAACGACTGAAGGATGTGGTGTTAGTCATCAGTAGTTTTAAACGACCGTTGACATGGTATTATCCTTTCAGACGTTGAAACAGCTGAAGTCGTGGTGTTAGGCATCAGAAGTTAGAAAACTACTGAAGACCGTGGTTTTGACTTCAGATGATGAAACAACTGAGGACTTGGTGTTGTCATCAGTAGTTATGAAACTACTGAAGACAGTGTTTTTGTCATCAGCTGTTGTAAACACTGAAGACTTGGTATTAGTCATCAGTAGTTATAAAACTACTGAAGACATGGTTTTGCTTCAGTTGTTTAGAATGAAACAGCAGTTGTACAAACGACTGAAGAGAAAGTTCTCTTCAGCTGTTTCGTCAATTCTTAGCTTTTCAGCTGTTTCATACTGTCCTCAACACATTCATCAGCCTTTTGGCTGATTTCAGTTGTTTCATAGGACATCAGTACTTATCTGTTTTTACTGATTGCAGTAGTTGTAACTGCATCAGTAGTTGTAACTACATCAGTAGGTAACTACATCAGTAGTTTAGAACAGATGAAGTACTTCAGTACTTGTGAGACATTTAGCCTTCAGTAGTTATAAAAACTATGAGGGAAAAGACTCATCAGTACTTATATGTGACATAGGTACCAATGATCATCAGTAATATTACTAAATCATCAGTAGTTGTCACTTATTCTAGCTGCAGCATACCAAGCCTTAACACCAGGTTTTGGAAAGTTGAACTATCCAAAGGCTTAGTAAAAATGTCTGCAAGCTCATCAGCACTAGGCACAAACTTAGGATCAATCAGACCTTTTTCAAAACAATCCCTTATAAAATGATGTCTGATCTCTATAGTTTGGTCCTAGAGTGCTGGACTGGATTTTTGACAATGCACAGAGCTGAAGCACTATCCATTAACAATGGAGTCTTAGTCTCTGTAATGCCATAATCCAAAAGTTGGTTTGAAGCCAGAGTACCTGAGAGTACAACTTGCAGCAGCAATGTACTCTGCTTCAGCAGTTGATGTAGCAACTGAGGTCTGTTTCTTGCTCTGCCAAGAAATCAAGCAGTTGCCTAGGAATTGACATCCACCAGAAGTTGATTTCCTGGTCAACTTACACCCTGCATAGTCACTGTCAGAAAAAGCAACTAATTTACCAGAATGTCCAGTAGAATACCATAAACCTAGAGATGGAGTGCCTTGCAGATATCTAAAGATCCTCTTGACTGCAATCAGATGAGACTCTTTAGGTGCAGCCTGAAATCTAGCACAAACACATGTAGCAAACATAATATCTGGTCTAGAAGCTGTTAAATACATCAAGGACCCAATCATACATCTGTAAAGTGTTTCATCAACCACTTTACCTTTCTGATCTGTATCCAGTTGTGTGGTGCTGCACATGGGGGTAGAACAGGCTTACAGTTTTGTAAATCAAACTTTTGCAAAAGATCTTTTGTGTATTTGGACTGATGAATGAAAATTCCATCAGCCTTTTGTTTGATTTGCAACCCCAGAAAGAACTGTAATTCTCCATGGCACTCATTTCAAACTTCTGTTGCATCAACTTTGTAAAGGCATCACACAACTTTGGATCAGAGGATGCAAAAAATGATATCATCTACATAAATTTGAACAAGTAGATTATGCTGCCCAGCTTTCTTAATGAATAAAGTCTTATCTATGGAGCCTCTAGTGAAATTGTTTTCCAGAAGAAAGTTTGATAATGTCTCATACCAGGCTCTAGGAGCTTGTTTTAAACCATAAAGAGCCTTATCAAGCTTATACACCCAATTAGGATGTTTATTGTCCTCAAAGCCTGGAGGTTGACATACATAAACCTCTTCTTTAATTTTTCCATACAAAAATGCACTTTTGACATCCATTTGAAAAATTAAGGTTTTGATAAGCAGCATAAGCTAAAAACAATCGAATTGCTTCCAGTCTGGCTACAGGGGCAAAGGTTTCATCATAATCAATACCTTTTCTTGTGCAAACCCCTGAACAACCAGTCTGGCCTTGTTCTTAACAATAAGCCCATTTTCATCAGTTTTGTTCCTAAACACCCATTTAGTGCCTATTGCACACTTACCTGGAGGTAGAGGAACCAGTTCCCACACTTGCTGTTTCTTGAACTGAAGAAGCTCAAGCTGCATGGCATCAACCCATCCATTGTCCTTTAAAGCAATGTGATAATTCTTTGGCTCTGCTGACTGATGAAGAGAGCATAGAAGCAGAAATTTGACAATTGACTTCTTGTTGATACTCCAGCAGTGATATCACCAATGATTTGAGACATAGGGTGATCTTCAGATCTTGATACACAATGAGATCTGTGCAAGTGTTTGTAGCAGGCTCAGCAGTAACAGATGTGATGGTGAATCATTTCCTTGAAACCAATCAGTGGATGGTAATTCAAGGAAGTTGAATTCGAAGAGATCTCATCAGCATTTGTTGTGGATGGTGCTACTGGAGCTACAGGAACATCAGGTCTAGCTGAATCAGGCAGCTGATCACTAAACCTGAAGAGGTGAGTACTGCAATCATCATCATCAGCAGTACCACCAGGTGGTGAACTGTTGACAGGAGCAACAGCAGGAGTTTGATAAGGAACATATTGCAGTATGTCCAAATCAAACTCCACAGGGCTTTGTGGAATCTTGTCCTTTGGAGATTCATTGAACTTAACATGTAGAGTTTCTTCAACCATCTTTGTTCTGCAGTTGAAGACTCTGTATGCCTTGCAAGTAGATGAATAACCAACAAATACCCTGCATCCACCTTAGGATCAAATTTATGGAGTTGATCCTTTGTGTTGAGAATAAAACAGGGACACCCAAATGCTTTGAAAAATGAAATCAGAGGAGCCAAATGATGGAGAACTTCATATGGAGTCTTCATCAACCTCTGATTTACTAAAACTCTATTTTGCACATAGCAAGCTGTGTTGACAGCTTCAGCCCAAAAGGTCAGTGGCAAACAGAGTCAGCCAGCATGGACCTTGCAGCTTCAATGAGGGTCCTGTTCTTTCTCTCCACTACTCCATTTTGTTCTGGAGTCCTTGGATGCTAAACTGCCTTTTGATTCCCTTTGAAAGATAGAAGTCATCAAGTGTATGATTTGAACTCAGTTCCATTGTCACTCCTATACACTTGACTGGAAGGGAATACTGCTTCTCAATATACAACACAAAGTGAATAATCTTCTGAGCAGCCTCATCCTTTGAATGTAGAAAGAAAGTCCATACAAATCTGGAGTAATCATCCACAATTACCAGACAGTATTTCTTCTTTGCCATGCTCATTACTCTCACAGGACCAAATAGATCCATATGCAGTAATTGCAAGCAGGCAGTGGACTTAGGCACTTCAATAGGAGGGAATGAGACTTTGTGTTGTTTTCCTTTTAAACAAGCAGTGCAGGTTTCATCACAGTGGAACTCTTTATTGGTAAGCCTCTGACTAAACTATTGTGGGTAAGCTGATTCATGTTTTTGAGATTAACATGACCAAGCCTTCTGTGCCACAGTTTAGATTCTTGAGAAGAGGCTTTGGAAAATAGGCAAGGATTGCCTTTGAGATCTATTTTCTTGGAAAGATCTAAGGCATACACTCTCCTGTCCTGTTGGCTCTCAGGAGAGTGTGATCATCCAACACCTTGTCAATCAAGTGCAAAACTTTGGATGACAGAATCCTACAGTTTTGACTGGTGAAAAGAGCAACATGGCCTTTATCACACATTTGACTGACACTCAAGAGATTGTACTTGAGATTTTCCACATGATTAACATCATCAAATTTGATTTCTCCATTGGAGACAAAGCCTTACCAATGATGTAACCCCTAGCATCATTGCCAAAGAAACAAATCCCTTCTTTCCTTGAGAGTAGTCATGAAGAAGAGAGCTGTTCCCAGTCATGTGCATAGATCCCCCACTGTCTACATACCAGATGCTACTTTGGCATGTTGAAGAACCCTGCAAAAATAAACAATCAGTTAGTTTTAGAGACCCAAACCTTTTTGGTTTTGGGCCTGGTCTCATCAATAGATGGTAAACTAACAGGTTTATTTGAAACAACAGCCTGAGAGAAGAAGATGGTGTAGAAGAGGAGTCCTTTGGCTTGGACCTCCTTTTCTGTGGTTTCAACATAGGAGCATCTAGTTGGTTACTCTACCCAACAGATGTTGAACCATCATAACCAGCTGTGTCTGATTTTGTGATAAAGCTTTCAGCTCATCAGACACATTGCCAGTGGAGTTTGATAAGTTCCTATGTTGCCCTTCTTCTTCTGAGCATCTCAGCTGTCACCTGTTTAACCCCTTCTTTTTGGATTTCTTTGAGGACTTAAGGGTTACAGGATTTGATGTTGCTGATACAAATGTGGTCTCAAACTCAGTTTTCATTTTTACCATTTTCTCTTTAATTTCTTCTTTTTGTTTGAGTTTGGAACCTCTTTTGTACCAACAATCATCTGTAAGATGATTGAACAAACCACATACTTCACATGGTTTCTTCTTCATCTTAGGTTGATCATCAACTAAAGAGGGTGAAGCAACTGAAGACTTGTTCTTCAATGCTTTGGAAGCATTGTTTGCTTTCTTGACTGCCTCTTTAGTAGTCTTCAAACTCTTTCTACTATCAGTTTTCTTCTCTTCAGTACTGACAGCAGTTGAAGTTTGAACTTCAGGTGTTAAATCCTGCTCTCTAGTCCTTTCAGGACCTTCAGAATTAACTCCTGAGTTGATCAACTCATTAATCATGTGAGTGTCAGCATTTGAACCATCAACATCAGCTGATAAGTTCAAAGAGGGCTTGATGCTGACTACTACTGATTGTGCTGTATCAGAAGGTAGATCACATGATGTGATGGATTGGTTATCACTCTCACCATCAGATTCTACCTCTGCTCTTGGGGTAAAATCTGTAGGTGGAGCAGTGTGATTGTAACCAATTCCAAACTTCACATTTGAAGCAGATTGCTTACTAAGAAGCATTTCAAAACCTTTGCATGATTGTACCCATCTATCACACTCGACCTGGGTAACTGCAAGGGTTTCTTTGAGATCTTTGTACTTCTCTAGAAGTACCTCTTCTCTAGCCTTATCATCAATTATTTGGCAATTCAGTTTATAAAATCATCATTTTTATCTTTAAGCACAGACTCAAACTCAGCTTTGTTTTTGGAAATTATTTGTTCTAGCTCAATGTTCTTATTAATTAGAGCTACATTTGCTTCTCTAATGGAAGCAAATGCTGCTATGCATGGTTCAGAACATAATTTGGCTTTTGCCTCAGAGGATACCTGTGATACCTGAGGTGTAGAGGCATTAGAAAATGAAGTATCAGCAGACTCCAAAGCCATAAGAGCTAGATTCCAAAAGGACTGTCACCACCATGTTGACCAGCACCTGAGAACAGTTGGTCATGACCAACATGTCATCTGGTAAACTGCTCCAGTCAACAACTCCTGGGGTGAAGAAGCTGTGTTGTTGAGGTTGAGTTTGTTGATGAGATTGGGATGGCTGAGGTTCTGGTAGTGCATGAGGTTGTGGTGCCATAGGAACTTGAACTTGATTTGACTGTGGCATGTAATAACAAGGGTACGGATATGGCATTTGACCCTGAGGAACAAAATATGCCGGAGATGTTGTTGAGGATGATGACTAGAAGTGACAGGATGTTGCCCTCTGTGTTGTTGACTATTGCCAGGAAAAGTCACAAAGGGTGCAGTGGAGTTAGATCCAGTTGATCTACACTCTCTTGCAAAGTGTCCAAGCCTTTGGCATTTGTGACACCTCAACTTGCTCTTGTCAAAACCAACTTTGGTTTTGCCAGAGAGTCCTGGGAATTTTCTTCCAGTTCTTTTATAGAACTTCTGAGATCTGATATTTATCAGGGCCATTTGGCTCAAAATATCCATCTCTTCTAAGTCATCATCAGCAATCCCCTTGAGATCATCCATAATGAAGCATAGATTGTCATTATTACACCCAGTAAACTGACCATCAACACTCACAAATGCAGAATCAGAAGTGCTTGAAGAGAAATTAATATGCTCATCATACTGGCATTCAGATGAAGCATATTCTGACTCATGACCCACCAAGGCAGTGTTGCCTGGTACAAAGTCTTCAGTGAGCTTTCCAGATGAAGACAGCTTTCTCTTCTGTTCTATCTCTCTCTCAAACGTGAGCAGTTTCCCATGGAGTTGGGTGAGAGATAGTTTGTCCAAACTTGCACTGGAGCGTAGGACAATAGTATATGTGTCCCATCTCTCAGGCAGTGATCTGAGAAATCTGTTATTCATCTGAATATTTGTGTACTCAAGTTGACCATTTTTAATTCAGAGATCAAACAAGAGAACCGCTCATATTGTTGAGTCAGGTCTCACCCTTTCTATGAGAGAATGTCTCATATTGTTGGGCAAGAATTTCTCTATTATTTGCCAAGACCTCATCTGTTCCTCCAAATTGTTCTTTCAAGGCATTCCAGAGGTCATGGGCAGTTTCATGATGCATTAGCCCAGAATAGATTTCATTTGGCAGTGCCATGGCCAGAATTCCATGGGCTTTTGCATCAATTTCAAGCAACTTCTTATCCTCATCTGAGTATTGCTCCCTCCTCTTCGGAACCATTTGATTGGTTTCCGGGTTATTCACCATAGGCTTGTGTGGACCATGTACCACTGATGTCCAACAACCTGCGCTGTTAACAGACAGGTGATGGAGCATTCGTCTTTGCATATGTATACTCATTCCTAACCAGCATTGGTGGCTTGGTTGAGGAACCAGTATTGTGAGGATCATTGGAGGGAGTGGTCATTTTCAGTTCAAAAACAATTTAATTCAAGCTTTTAAAAGTTTTACACAGACCACAACAAACTCAATGAAAACCAAGAAAAGATCTCAGGATGAATGACCAGAAATACAGAAAATTCAATCTCTATAACCGTTTCTTGCAAAAACAAAAGCTAATTCAATCAAACTTAGATCTTGAATAGCAGTTTCAATGATCAATTATTAGATCGATCAATGATTAACCTGCTCTGATACCATTTGACAGGATCAGCGATCACAAGTTTGATGTATTAGAGTTAAAGCAGCGGAATACAAACAGGAATTAGACAAATTGTAGCAAGAAGTCGATACTTGTATGCATTAAGAGCACATACGGTTATAGCGAGAGAATATATTTCTGATTCAAGGAATGTTTATAGATAAGGAATGTTCTTCTCAAATTCAAATCATTCACATTCATTCATCATTCACGCATTACAATAGGTTGTCACTCCTTATATAGAGTGCAACAATCACTGCTGTTATCACGGAAAGTGACAACTGGCAGATCTAATACAAAAATAACTAACTCTTAACAAACTACTGAAATGTTCACAACTACTGAGAACATATCAGAGTGTTAAGTACAAAATATAAAACTACTGAAACTACAACGACTGAAGAACAAGCTCTTCAGTCGTTTTACAAAACTACTGAAACATAAAACTACTGAAACTAGAAATATAAAACTACTGATATCACAACTACTGAAGAAGTACTCTTCAGCAGTTGTGACAAACTACTGAGGCTTCAGTACTTGATCTTCAGACTTTGACCTTCAGATGTTTCATCAGCTGATGACTTCAGTAGATATCATCAGCTGATGTCTTCAGTCTTTGTCTTCAGACTTTGTACATCAGTTGTTGATCTTCAGCACTTGTAAACTCTTCAGCTGTTGTACTTCAGTACTTTGGTCTTTCAGCTTCAGCACTTGTGTTCTTCAGCTGTTGTACTTCAGCACTTTAGTTCTTCAGCTGTTGAAGTCTTCAGCACTTGATCTTCAGCTGTTGAAGTCTTCAGCACTTGTCAAACTGCTGATGAGGCTTTCAGCAGTTGTTGTGATACCATGTGGGACTTAGAGGTTTTCTGATCTTGGCTCATTGGTTCTTTTGGTCAAAACAATTGAAATCCTTTTCACATATAAAACCACGGTTCCCTATTTCTATAATCTGCTTCTCATCCATATGGAAAACCCCAAATTTCTCTCTGAAAAATTAAGATTCGTCTTTTCTTTCATCCTTAAGCTACTCACAATGGCAACACACTCACAGAAAGAACCCGAATTTACCATGCAAGCTCCACAGGCAACAAAAAGGGTTGACTCTCTTAGCTTTGAGAAAGAATAACCACATTTCTTAGGGTTTTGCCATTTATTAGCTTTGTCCAAAATACTTCACTCTCCCAACCATGGATACTCAACTTATGAGGGATCACTCTGCTAGAATTTTGGAAGACCTGCCAAGAGGTCATAATGGATAGGAGAGAGGGGGAACGTCGCACAGTGCCATGGCGAGAACATCTTCATCACTCCAACCATCATCAACATGCATCTTCAGCTGCATGGATGAAGAAGGGGTCAGTGTTCTTTCCCAAAGAAGCCTTTTGTCAATCATTCTTTGGAGCAGGGATGAGGTAGGGGAGATTTCTCGTAAAAGACCTTTAGGAAAGGGAAGGTCTCGTCCCAGGGAGATTCATGCTCCATGTGGTCATCCAAAAACTTATCAAACAAGCATGGTGGATGGACCAGATCCTGAGGATCTCTCCATCATATCCATGGAAGATTAGGATCAGTTCAGGTATTCTCAATTTGTTTATATAATTACTTGCAAACATAGATTCCTTAGAATATCTACATTCTCACTAGATATGTTTGGTACATTCTTAACCTTGAACTGGGCTCATAGTTAAAGGGAATAGGTAACATTCTTAAACTGGGACAGATGAAGCCCGACATCTTTAAAATTAAGAAAGCCCATTGTTGGCTTCTCAGGGGTAGAAACAACCCTGGTCCTAAAAATGTTAGAGCTCATTGCTTAAGGTGACAACCTAGCAGCACCAGCTAGTATTGAACCCGCACATGCTACTTCCCAACCACCTACATAGCCACAAAACACCATCACCTACTAAAGAAAATCCAAACAACCCCTGCTCAGACTATTCAGTCCGTTGAGGCCCCCATACACTCACCCTTACAGGAGGAAGTGGAAACTAGACCTCGCACTTCTCCTGAGGAGCAGACCACTCCCATCTTTTCAAGGATTAGTGCTGAGGTTTCTCATGCTCAGCCTGATGAGCTCATAAGCCAAACTTCCTTAAGCCATCACTCTAAGTCTCAACACTCAAGTGATCAACCTTCACGGGATAGATACCATCCCCAGCCTTTAGATCTCAACCAACCAATCCCTAACCTTGATTTCTACACTGATGAAGATCTAGGTTTCAGTGAGTACCATGATTCTCTCTTCTTTTCCACTACTCACAGAGAGATGACTGCTTTTGAGGCTCCTACTCTCTAGCCCCCATCAGTCACCTATTACTGAGGTGGACACATCTGAGCCTGTTCAAGATGTCCATATGGAAGAGGCTCTCACTTTTGAAATTGATTACATCATTAATACCTCAACCATGGCCACTCAGCCCACTGCCATCTCAACTGAGACTGCCAGTGAGCAGAGGAAATCCAGCAGCCAAGAACTGAAGCTGGTGGTGAGAGAGAGGACTTTGGTCTAATCATCTCATTCCCCAATGATTCTCCTGATGAAGATGAGGGGAACTTAAGACTAAAGGTGCACAAACTATCTCAAACATGCACCTATTTAGTCTCTAACGTTAGTCACCTTGAATCTCATATGACTACCTTGCATATCAAGGTCAATGATCAGCAACATAAGATTTCATATCTTAAGGAAAAACTAGCTGGGAGACCTTTAAGAAGAGCTTAACCAGGAACAGAAGAATTTGTGGATGTGATTGACCTAACTCCTACCTCACCTATGCAAGTGGGTGATGCTACACAAAGGGGGAGAAAGTCATTACAACGACAAAAATTAGGAGTTCTTCAGAGAGAATGGACATTAAGGACTCACCATCCTCATTTGCAATTGTGCATTCTTAGCAACCTCCTTAAATTCACATTAATGTGGATTACACAGACTCCTTCATAAAGAGTCTGTTTGAGGATGGGATACCAAGGGCTATGTCATTTCCACCATCTTCCAATCACATCATTGGGTGGAGGTATGATAGCAACAGGAAAGCCTTAATCATCATAGAGTTCAAGGGCAGCAGGGGTTTTCAACTTTCAGACCTTGAACTTCTATAAAGGTCAGGATTTAGTCAACATGCCACTTGTCAATCCAAGACAATCAAGACAAGATGACAAGTTCGCACAATCCTGAGAACCCAGTCTTATCACCAACAACTTCTGCAGAGATTAATGCCCTTTTTGAGACACCTGTTGGTGAAGGTACTTCTCAACCTCTCTCTGGCCAGAGCTCAGAAGCTGCATCAAGCAATGAAGGCCAAAGCTCTCTCCATCTTGAGTCACAAAGGTTTGTGAGTGACAAAGGGAAAAGAAAGATGACATATGAGGAGATTGAGGAGGAGAACAGAGAGAGGAAAAGGAAGTTGAGGGGAGAAAGTTCCTCTTCTAAGTCTGGAAGACTCATGAAGTCTGCTATTAGGGCTACCCCCAGACCAAATACTCAGAATGATAAGTTAAGGGTAGTCAGGATAAAATATCTACACACAAGGAACTATGACATAGACAATGTCATATCTCTCCCCTTAGAAAAGATAAATGAATTGGTTGACCTAGAAAGGTCAAGGGTGAAGAAGGAGGCTGAAGATGCAGAGCTGTTAGTAGAAATCAAAGAAGAGAGAAGAAAAAAAGATTGGACAAGCATGTGCTTACCCTTTCCCCAGTTCAAGAAAGTCCTGCACAAGAGGATATGGTTCAACAATAACCTCAGGTAGATAAAAAAAAGAAAGGATCAAGATGATCAACTACCTGAGTGCCACAGGCCTTTATCAGGCAAGAGCACTTCCTCCCCTATCCTATGACTATGTTGAGTTTGAGTATCTCAAATAACTTGAACTTGAGATAGTCAAAAAAAGAAAGAAAACAAAAAGAAAGCTAAGGGGAGAAGCTGCTAAGTCAAGAGCTATCATCCATAAAAGCATGAAGATCTCTACTAACAGGCAGAGGATGATGAGCTTCTTGAAGTTGTATGGATTCTCTAGAAGGAGACTTGGCCCCATGTCTCTATCCACTATGGATGAGCATATCAGGGTGATGAAGTAGAAGATCAAGAGTGGAGAGCTGGTTGAATTACATTCCCCTCCAAGAGAAGCCCCACCTGATGTGGAGGTTAGGGTTGAACAACTAGAGACATCACAACCTGGACCTCCTGCTGAATCTCAGCAAGCTTTATCTTCTGATCCACAGCAGGGTCTGACTCACTTTCAATCCGAACCTGTGAGAGTTGAAGACCCAACTGAGAAAGACAATAAAGATCAATCAGGAACAGCAGGCCAGTCTTCTCAGTTAAAAGTTATAAAGAGAAAGAAAAGGATGGCTTCTAAACCAAAGCCAAAGAAGAAGAAGAAGACTGTATCCTTTTCTAAACCTCAGGATGAGTCAGAAAATCCTGAGGATGTGCAGCCAGAGGATGCTCCATCGTCTCCCATTCCAATAGCTCCTCTTGCATCAGAAAGACCCATCCTGTCCTGCACATACACTACAAATCCAGAAAGGTGGCATGTAATGAGAGATCATGGCATTGAGAATGTCTACACTTGGCAAGACATGTTTAAGTTGCCTCTGTATGATCTCTTTGACATGAGAATACATTTTGACAGTCTAAAGGATCCTGATAATCTCATGAAGAAAGGGTTGGCTATCATCCTGATGAGGACTGTTGATATCTGAAGTCTTAAGAAGTTTTGGTAGCATCAGCCTAGGGGAAGTTTGTAGAGAATATGCATAGAGGCTAAAGCAACCAAAGACATTATGCATGCATGTTGCATAAGTATTGAAGAAGAATGCTTCGGAAGTTTCACATGTGCAACAAGAATATTCTAAGTGTGAAATCTTCCGAAGCCAAGACCAATATCTTCCGAAGCCAAAGATGAAGTCTTCTGAAGCTTCAAAGGCAAAGTCTTCTGAAGCCTCAACTCTTGAAGATAGATTTCTTTCGAAGACTTTTAGTAACATGCTTCATCTCATGTACTATTTCATAAAGGTGGACACCTTTCTGCTGCATCTCTGTATAGTCACCAACTTGCATGAGTTGGTGAAAAGGTCCATACTTTTGGTAACTGTACATTGAGGTCTTGAGTCTGTAAACTGTCTACTTCATGTAGTTTATCCTTTTTGTAATAGATAAGGATGCGAGCTATGGCATGTCATAGTCACAAAGTCAAAATGCAATCTATCTTTTTGACACTACAATTGATTTTGTTTTGAGTCTAGTCAATTGTATCCAGTTGCCTTTCATAGTATGGCCAGCTGTAGGATCTAGTATAACTATCTCCTGTTCTTGTAACATTATGGATATGCTTTGTAACACTTGTAATAGAACATAGGGAAAGCAATACACTGTATTCTTGAAAACCATATACTTGTGTTTTGTCTCTTACATTACTTGTGTTCTTAGTGTCTCTATTGTGGTTAATCCAGTTTACTGTTTGTTTGAGTTTAGTTAATCTCCTCTTTGTGTTGTTGTGTTGGAAGTGAACCCCCTTCACCGGTCCTACAACACTGTATTGTCTTGTAATACCCTTTTCATCATAAAATGCATCAAGGATTTAGTTCTTAAATTTAGTTCCCTAATCACATCTTATGATTTTGACCTTGTGATCAGATTGATTCTCAATCTTTAAGATGAAATTCTTCCAAATCTTAGGAGTCTCATCCTTAGTTCTAAGGAAAAAGACCCAAACGAATCTTGTAAAGTCATCTGTGATCACCAAACAATAAGAGGTCCTTCCTAGGCTCATTACACTGGTGGGGCAACAGAGATCCATATGTAACAAGTGAAGGGTTGTAGTGATGAGTTCCTTTCCTTAGGCTTGTGAGATACCTTATGTTGCTTCCCTTTTAGGCATGCAAGACATTGGTCATCACTTGTAAACTCTTTCTATGGCATTCTAGTTACCAAATCATTCTTATTCAGTTTATTCATGTTTTTAAAGTTTACCTGGCACATTCTTTTATGCCATAGGAAAGACTCATCAGTATTTGCTTTAGACAGAAAGCATGAAACTTCTCTAGAGGGAGGTGGTTCTTGCAGATCCGTCTTGTAGATGTTCCCTTTCCCGGGGACTCTTAGCAAAATACGCTCATGAGGAATGATCACCCCGGGCATTGAGAACAATGCACCCATGGTCAGTAAAGAGCTTGTTATGACTCTAATCACAAAATTAGGATACACTTAAAAGATTGTACCCAAGCTTCTTAAGAAAGTTTACCTTTTTAATGCTTAGCTTACCATTTATGACCTTGCCCCTTCCAAAAATGTAACCACCTTCATCTCCTCTAAAGGAAACTCACCCTTCATCAATCCTTTCAATGTTCTGGAGTGGTGACCTATTGCATGTCATGTGCCTGAACAACCACTATCAATGATCTAGACATTTTGTTTGTCTTCGGCTGTCCCTGTATAAAGAAAATGATTAGTTACATTTGGAAACCCAAGCCTTACTTTTCTTGGGCTCATTAAGAGAAATAGAAGGTAATGCAACAGTAATAGATCCTATGGTGGTGCTAGGAGGATCCTGAGCTGTTGTTGATGGAAAATTCTCAGTCACTTGGTCTTTCTTAGACTTCCACACCACTTTTGGAGTCTTTGATTTGACCTTCAACACTTCAAAAGCTTTTGATACTTCGGAAGTTTTGATGACTGAACCTTGAGAAGATTTTGCAGACACTACAACCGACTTCAGTGCTTCGGAAGTATTCTTTCCTTCCAAGACCAACTTTTCTTCTGAAGGCAATTTTCCACTTGCCTTCTTCTTGGTTTTGGGGCTTCCGAAGGAAACAGATTTTCCATCCGAAGTTTGAATCTTCTTTGAACCCATAGAAGTCTTTGGTTTGATCATGTGTAGAGTACCCTTAGGATTGTATGGACAATCCTTAGCAAGATGAGCAGTACTCTCACACATAACACACTCCATTTTCTTCTTCCCAAGAGCATTTTGAGAGCAAGACTAACTTTGGTCACATCAATTCTCCACCCTCATCTTTGCACATGCTAAGACAGTCCTTTTGGGCTGAGGACTGTTCTTGGAGTTTGATGTTCTAGGCTGTGTAGCAGTGGCACACAACAGATCAGTCTTCTTCTTGGTACTGAGATGATTTGAACAAGAACCAGAACTCTTAGCAGAAGAGTTTAGGTTGATGTCTTCAGTCTTTACTACTTCAAAACCTACAGAAATAAAAAATTGGTTATGCTTGGAGTCAAAAGTAGCCTTGATCTCTTAAGCCTTCTTTGCTTTCCTCTTGTTCTTTCTAATCAAGTTCTTCCTTATTGACTTGGTCATCACAATCTTCTTCTTCTACTCAGAAGGATAGTGGCCCTTCTTACAATCCTCCTCTTCACTCTTCTCAGTGGAATTCTTCACTATAACTTCATCATCCTTTTAACTCAAAGTATCTATGAGAGGAAGATCATCTTCATAAGTTCCATACCAAGGTGATCTTACACACAAGATTGTGTGTGGAGGAGCTATCTCATTTGGTCCTAGTCCCTACTTGTTTTGATAGCACACTTTGTTGTGCAGGGATGAGGATATCATGTTCTTGAAGGTCTCTTCTTCAAGAACACACTTGTCTGCCCTGGCTTTGCTGATCACAAGCTCAGCCTGGCACTCAGTCAGCTTGGTTATGAGATCCTTGATCTGAGTCCTAAAATCTATATGCTCATCTTTTAGAACGGAAATAGTTTTCTCTAAGTCCTCTATCTTCAGTTTTTAATCATTTTTAGACTTTCTAAAATCATCTTTTAAAATGTTTAAGAACTCAAGATCAGAGCTCATCTCCGAATTATAGGACTTGTATCTATTAACTTTAGCAATGCATTCAGGGGTACAGAGATGTTCCAATACCTTGGCTTCATGATGATCTGCCATGAGTGCTTAGTTTGGAGAAGCATCTTCCACCTGAAAGCTCCAGTCAAAGCTTTTGTCTTCAATAACAACAGCAGCCTCCTACTTTGGCTTCTCATTCTGGGGAGCTTTGTCAGTGTAGTTGGGTCTGCACTATGTTTGGCCACCATTTGTTCTTGTTGCCTTACACTACCTAGCAAAGTGGCCCAACAAGTTACAGTTGTAACACTTGACTTTGCCTTTGTCCAGGCCAAACTTTCCACTGGTTGCACTGCTTGGAAAATTCCTTCTAGTCCACTTGTAGAACTTCTTGGCTCATGAGTGAGAAGAGCATCAGCTGGACTATCTCCATGTATTCAAGATCATCTGGATGGATATAGTCCAGTTCTTCAAGGTATGTAAGGTCCATTCTCAATACACTCACAGATTCTTGAGTCTAGAGACCTGATGAAACCTTCCATCTCATACACCAAGTGTCAAAGTCATCAAGAGTGATCAGTGGGGACTTGTTCATGGTTCCAGTTTTTATATCAGTTTTTGAAATGGCTACCATTTGAAAATTTTAATATTTGTGTGAGTGAGGGATTTTAAGATGGTGAGATCTTATATCAAGAGCCTGAATGCTCTAATACCAAATGCAGGACCGTTGAAGGGTAGTTAAATACAACACAACAACACAAAGAGGAGAGTAACCAACATAATCAAACTATGAACTGGATTAACCACAAGTGAAGATACTAAGAACAGAAGTAATTAGGAGACAGAACACAAGAGCAAGATGCGCAGTAAGATGGTTTTCAAGATTGCAGTATATTGCTTCCTCAATGTTCTATTACAAGTGTTACAAAGCATAAATATAAAGTTACAAAAATATGAGATACTTATAATACATCCTACAGCAGGCCATACTATGAAAGCCAGCTAATAAAATTGACTAGACTCAAAACAAAATCAATTTTAGAGTAAAAAAGGCAAATTGCCTTTTTGACTTTATGACTATGACATGCCATAGCTCACATCCTTATCTATTACAAAAAGGATAAAGTACATGAAGTAGAAATCTTACACACTCAAGACCTCAATGTACAATTACTAAAATCATGGACCTTTTCACCAACTCATGTAAGTTGGTGACTTTACAGAGTTGCAGTAGAAAGGGGTCCAACTTTATGGAAAAGTACATTAGATAAAGCATGTAGTTAAAAGTCTTCGGAAGAAATCTGTCTTCAAGTGTGGAGCTTCGGAAGACTTTGTCTTTGGCTTTGGAAGATCTTGGTCTTGGCTTCGGATGATTTCACACTTAGAATATTTATGTTGCATGTGTGAAACTTCTGAAGCATTTTTCTTGAGTACTTATGCAGCATGCATGCAGAAAGACTTTGGTTGCTTCAGCCTCTATGCATATTCTCTACATACATGGGCGTGGGAAAGTGTGATTCAGTATGTTAGATCTGGGAACAATAGATCTATATCATTTTGTATAGGCTTAGAAATTTAATCAATACTTGTAATGAATGATTATAATTCATCACTTTGATGTATGCATTATGTATATAGGTTAACCCATATATGTGTTGATTTGTGTATGAGTGCACGTACAACTATTATAATTGGTGAATTACTGAACTTGATCAAGGGTAAGAAACATATACAGATGAACATTTTGTCCTTTCGTAGATATGTTTCTTAAATGTAAAGTACTTCCGAATATCATTTGTGGATGAACAACCAGCTCTGAAGTTGGAAGTGAAGATCCCTTCAGAAGAACAAGAGAGCTTCGGAAGAACAAAGTAACTTTGGAAAAAACAAGATAGCTTTAGAAGAACAATGTAACTTTGGAAGAAGAAGACTCTTGCGGATTAACAATCACCAATGGAAGACTATGTAGCTATGGAGTCCAAACACTTGTATCTAAAATAATACAAGTGTTACAAGTCAACACGTCAACAAGACAGTTTTGCAAATCCTAAGAGATCTGGTGATTCCTTAACTGAAACACACGTGCCTATAAATATGGATCCTAGGTTTTACATCAAAACACACAATAGACACAAGAGATGTACACAAACACTCGAACAATGACACAGCAAACCCAAACATCACATCAATTCACAAACACATAAACCCTAGCAGTCATCACATCAACAACAACATGTTCATATAATTTATTGTTTATAGTATTCATTATTTATTCATCTATAATCATTAATCAATTTTAATGAAATACGTTTGAATTAAATCTTGTTTGCTTATTATTTGTGTTCATATCCTTGTGTTCGTCATAATCATCATTCATTATATCTAATATCATTCATCAAAATTAAACAAGGTTAATATTAATTCCGCAAACATTAAATTGATTTCCTTTCACACTGAAACTTCCTGATTATGATTCTAGGATTCACAGGTGGTATCAGAGCCAAGTGCTCATTGATTTAGACTAACTGATCTATCATTGTTAAAAGTGTTTAACTATTTGCTTGTTTTTAATTAGATTTGTCAGTTTTGCTGATTAGATCGACTGTTTCTTTTAAAAGCAAATCGTTTTTGTGTGAATACTAAAAACAATGAATTTTCTTTGACCGGGTACTGTTCGATTTCTTGATTAACTTAGATCAATATTCAAATCAATTGAATAGGTGATCTGGTTTATTGATTTACATTTATCAACTGTTCAAACTTTTTGAACTAATTCATTAACAAAATCCTTGATTTGTTAATTTAATATCATTAAATGGATTTCGTCATTCGTGACCTCAATTGCTTAATTATTGTTAATTTTTGTCACTAATTAATTCATTACTCAAACGATACTTATAATAGTTAAAATCTTAGACTTTAACTAAACATGAGTAACTTTGGTTGATCATCCTACCAACCTTCATAGTTGGAAACTAAAGCAGATTTTAAGTCCTGGAAAATCAAGTTCAGGAATCGTGTGAATTATACAGACTCTGACTTATGGGTTTCAATAACTGAATGTCCTTATATTCCACCCACTCTTTAGGCCGGATTACAATGACAACAATCAACCTATAAGTACAAAGGATCTGTCACCTGATGATATTAAGAAGGTGAAAGTTCAAATTAAAGCATACAACTTGCTTAGTATGGCTTTACCTAAAGAAATATTAACCAGATGTGAAAATTATAAAATAGAAAACTCCTTGTGGAAAATTCTACATACACTCTGTGAATGGAGTGATGAAATCAGAAGCATTAGGAGAGAATCTCTTCATCACAATATGAAACATTTCATCATACTGAGGGTGAATGGATTCCTCAACAACTCCATAGATTTATGTAACTTGTAACAGAGATGAATATCTTAAAGTTGAAATATACAAATGAGGAATTAAACAAAAAGATGCTCCATGCTTTGCTAGAAAGTTGGAAGCAAATAATGTCCATGTTCTAGAACACTACTGACCTCAAAGAAACTGGTTTAGATACATTGTAGCTAAAGTTAAGGCTTTTGAAATGGGTGAAAAATCAAGAAACAAGAGTGACCGGTTGGTGAGAATGATAATCTCACTTAGGATCGAATATGGTGATCAAGTCAGAGATTGAATGGAGGAAACAAACAATCAATAAACATTTAATGCAAGAATACACTCATAAGTGCTTTGTATGTATTGATAAGGTGATTGATTAGAATAAATGATAGAGTTTTTGCAAGAACAGTAATTAATATACCTAGAGAATGTGTAATACAAAATATTATGATTGTCTATATTGTGTCGCCTCAGGTATGAGGTTCTCTATTCTATTTATAGGCAGACAAGTTGCCTTTTTTTTACAAAATGACTAAACTACCCTTGACCTATACATGAGAACTAGTCTATGTCTTCATTAGCATTTCTTCTTGTTCATCCGCATTGGCAAATACGGATGAGTTGGACTTGATCAGCATTTCTTCACTTGCTCTTCCGCATTAGTATGTTGGTCATCTACATTGGGTAATGCCGATGAACAAATACTTATGTGCATTCTTGTCCAGTCATCCGCATTGGCAAATGCGGATGAACGAAATCTTGTCTGCATCTATTCTTGTCTTCCGTATTTGTTAATGCGGAAGAACAGACATTTGTTAGCATTTGTTATTTCTCTTTCGCATTAACAATGCGGTAAGCCAACACTTGTTCTTCTACTGCAGGGTCTTCATCCGCTTCGACACTTGGACTTATAGGAACTCCAGTAGAACAACCATCAACTCACCAATTGAATTGGCATATATAATCCTTTCAGGGTCCCACAAGGAGTGTGAGAACACATGTCTCACCCTAAAATTTTAATGAAACAAAAAGTGCTGGAAGTGGCTTTATTTCCAACAATGACAGTGATGACTCTTGTACTTTGAGTGAAGATGAAGTGGAAGTAAGTTTCTATGCATGAAAACTTTCAAAGAAATCTTCTCAAAGTAAGTCTGAAAAAAATTTTGATGATAGAAGAGAAACATCTACAACAAAGTCTTCATCAAATATCAACCAAACTGAGCCCATCACTGTTGTTCTAGACTCGGAAGAACAAAAAGCAGCCTTTGTAGCTTTCAGTTCAAGTTTTCAAGCTTTTTTGAGAAGCTCATTAACATCTGCCATCATTTGCCAGCAAGACTTGGAAGAACTACATCCAGATATAGTAGAAGAGTGGATCTACAATGGCAAATGGCAATGATTGCTCACAGAGCTAAACAATATCTTAGGAGAAATAAAAACTTGGTTGCAGCAAGCAAATCATCAAAGATTGGTATGGATAAGCCATAGGTATGATGTTTCCAGTGCAATGTCTATAGATATTTCTCTAGAGAATATAATCAACAATCAAATCCTGACTTGGCACAACAACAGCAACATGAGTCTCAACAACCATCATCATCTCAAAGCTCTTTTAGACATCCACAACTGACCAACTCATCCCTACCAGCCACATATACATGAGAAGGAACAAGTAAATTTAAAGAAACTGGCCTGATCATTCTATAAGATGGAACATGTGACTGGAGTATGTATGAGAAGGAAGTCTTGGAAGAAAATCAAGCATTAATGGCTCACATGGAAAACAAAGTTCCACCCTGGCTAGAGAGGTAAGAGATAGATTATGTTCATCAAACTATGTTGAGGAAGTAGAAAGATATAGAGACCATGCTCAACAATTGGCTGATAAAGTTAAAGAAACAATGATTTTGAATGAATCACATGTAAGAGAACATAAATTATATCAAATCAATATTAACTCTTTACAATATGATTTAGATAAACTTGTTTTAGAAAATTATATTCTAAAAGCCCAAGTTGAGCATGTGACCACTTTCTTAACCAAATCCATGGCCGATCATGCATCAATTGAAATGAAACTTCAGAAGTTTCAACTTTTATTTCAACAATATGAGAAATTATTAAATTCTCATATTGAATCAAAGAACATGTATGGTTTGGGATATAATGTTGTTGCACCTCCTATTAAAAATAATTACTCACTTTTACCTGAATCAATGACAAACAACTTGTCAAATCATTTGGTGCCTTGCACCAAGTTTGAAAAAAACTCTAATAAACAAGTTAATCATGATGAAACTGAGTATTCTGAATGAGAAAATATTAACAAATGACTCAGAATATGACTTTGATGAGTGTGATGACTTAGATGATTCTGATGAACATGATGATGGTCTACTGAACATTGGTAAGAATGTTGCTCTTGAAACAATCATTCCAAATGTTCTTGAAAAATCAATGTTTCCAGATCCACCAAAACAAAGAAACATGCTAAATACTATTTGCAATAGAATAACTCAATTAAATGAAGGTCTTCAAGGACTACATCAGCAACAAAAACCTTCAAAGGAAGAGATAGAAAAGTGTACATCTATTGAGGAAGTACACACATCCTCCGTAGAAAAAGGAAAGAAGAAACTATCAGCAGAACTTACTGAAAAGAAATATTTTTCAGTAGCAGATCTATGGAAAACCAATCCATTAAATCAGTAGATGATCTAAGGAAGGAAAAATCAACAACAAACAATCAAAGCCTCAAAAGATGATAACTGATAAATCAACTGAAAATTTGGAGAAGGATGGAAAGCCTCAAAAGTTGACAAAGAAGAAGAAAGCAATCAACTCAGATGAAGAATCAGAGGATATATATTGCAAATGGTGTGATATGAAAAATCGCAATACTAAAGATTGTTACTTGAGCAGTTATTGTTGCAATATGACAATCACATGACATTTGACTGCTACTTCAACAAACATTGTGCTATTTGCAACAAAAATAATCATTCAACTCAGGAATGTTATTTCAATAAAAAGAACAATACAAAGAGTGTTGGACTAAAAGACCAATGAGTCGGATCAGAAAAACCTTAAGTCCCACAGACGTCACAACAACTGTTGAAGTCCACAACAGCTGAAGACAAAGTTTGAAGACACAATCTGCAGACAAAGTCTGAAGACAAGTGCTGAAGACAAAGTCTGAAGACACAAGTGCTGAAGACAAGTCTGAAGACAAGTGCTGAAGACCAAGTTCAGTCGTTGTCACAACAGCTGAAGAGGCTTCTTCACTAGTTGTGACGGTTTTCTTTCAGTAGTTTTATGTTTTCCTTTCAGTGGTTTGTAAAACGACTGAAGAGCTTGTTCTTCAGTCATTGTAGTTTAATTAGTTCGTATTTAGTTTTAGTTTTATACTTAGCACTATGATATGTTCTCAGTAGTTGTGAACACTTCAGTAGTTTGTTAAGTTTTAGTTATTTTGTAATAAATCTGCCAGATGTCACTATCCCGTGATATCAGCAGTGATTGCACTCTATATAAGGAGTGTCAACCTTATTGTAATATTGAATGATTTGAGCAGAAACATTTGATATTATTGAAACATTCCTTTTCACAGAAATCTATTCTCTCTTTACAACCGTATTTGTTCTTTAATGCTTACGAATATCAAATTCTTGCTAATAATTTGTCTAATTTGGTTCTTATTTTCTTATTCCGCTGCGTTACACTCTAATCCATCAAACTTGAGATCACTAATATCCTGTCAAATGGTATCAGAGCTGGTTCATCATTGATCGATCTACAATTGATCATTGAAACTGCTATCCAAGATCCAACTTTGATTGAATTAGCATTTTTGCAAGAACGGTTATAGAGATTGAATTTTCAGTGTTTTTTGGTATTCATCCTAGATTTATTCTTGGTTTTCATTGAGTCTGTTGTGGTCTGTGTAAAATCTTTTAAAAGTTTGATTAATTGTATTTGGACCTAAAATGACTACTCCTTCAAAGATCCTCACAATACTGTTCCTCAACAAGTCTCCCGATGCTGGTTTTATGACAGGATCAGTGATCATAAGTTTGATGTATCAGAATGTAAAGCAGCGGAATATAAACACGAATTAGACAAATTGTAGCAAGCTAACTATATTGTGAGCATTAAGATCGCATACGGTTATAGGGAGAGAATATGAATTTCTGATTTCTAGGAATGTTTATAAATGTAGAATATTTCTAATCGAATCAATCAATCATTCCATCAATTGCTCATTTCGCTCAATGATTACAATAGGTTGTCACTCCTTATATAGAGTGCAACAGTCACTGCTGTTATCACGGAAAGTGACAACTGGCAGATCCAATACAGAAATAACTAAATCTTAACAACTACTGAAATGTTCACAACTACTGAGAACATATCAGCAAGTTAAGTACAAAATATAAAACTACTGAAACTACAACGCTGAAGAACAGCTCTTCAGTCGTTTTACAAAACTACTGAACAAAGAAAATAAAACTACTGATATCACAACTACTGAAGAAGTACTCTTCAGCAGTTGTGACAAACTACTGAGGCTTCAGTACTTGATCTTCAGACTTTGACCTTCAGGTGTTTCATCAGCTGATGACTTCAGTAGTTATCATCAGCTGATGTCTTCAGTCTTTGTCTTCAGACTTTGTACATCAGTCGTTGATCTTCACCACTTGTGAACTCTTCGGCTGTTGTTCTTCAGTACTTTGGTCTTTCAGCTTCAGCACTTGTGTTCTTCAGCTGTTGTACTTCAGCACTTTGGTTCTTCAGCTGTTAAGGTCTTCAGCACTTGATCTTCAGCTGTTGAAGCGTCTTCATCACTTGTCAAACTACTGATGAGCTTTCAGCAGTTGTTGTGATACCGTGTGGGACTAGGTTTTCTGATCTTGGCTCATGGTTCTTTTGGTCCAACAAACTCCCCCTGAACCAATGCAGCCAAAACCTCTAACTTATTTTACTCCCACTTATTGATGGCAAAATGTTGGTCTTTTTCCTTCTTGATCAGTAGAGAAGATGACCCATGTACGCTCCGGCCTGGGAAGAACTCAAATATTTGTTTGGCGAGTATGAATGGGAACTCTGTTTTGGGGAACAGGACACAGAGTTGTTATCCCATTCATGAGATTCAACTTCCCCATAATGAGTCTGTATGACTCACGAACATAGGCCTCAAGGAGAACAATTTGTTCCTCTTGAGAGAGTTCTTCAGCTCCTCCTTCGAAGAAGAACTCTGGACCATAGTACTCTGATAAGTACTTCATGGTCCTGCCATTTTTCAGCTCCACCGTAGTTCCTCCCTATATACAAATTCATCAGGATGGTTGCCTTCAAGAGTAACGGAGCTCATTCTTTTGGATGTCTTCAAGCTTTTTGTATAACAACCCCTTCTTAATCTCTTGTTTTCTAGTAAGGCTTGAGGTGTCTCTTTTCTTGGTGAGCTTTCTTGAATTCATCAATGATTTCCCAGGTGAGACTACAACGGCCAACATGATGGTCGATTCTATTGTTTTTCGTACTTGGCCGTTGTATCTATGTGGAATAGTTCTTTTATGGATTCTAGAACTCACCCTGGGGTCTGGCCATACTCTCACTCTCTCCTTCTGATACTGAAAGGTGTGCTGAGAGTGTACAGCCTTTGAGCATGCCCTTTCATGGCTTGAATAGATGATGACTGAGGAAATTCCTTGTCAACCATCTTCCAGTTGCTCATCGTGCTGTTTCTTTCTGCTGTTCTTCTTCTTCTATCTTGATTCTGACCATTTCCCTTTGAGAGTCAGGTGTGATCATGGATTGACTCTGGGTTTTGGTAGCTTCAGAACAGCAGAGAGTGGCAGACTATCATCTTCATCCTCTTCTTCTTCTTCTTCTTCCATCCTCAGCACCTTCTCCTCCTTCGGGGTACATCACTGGATGATGGTTGGGTTGGTGAAGGATTGGTTTTGAAGAGAGAGGATGTTTGGATTTGGGCTTAGAGGTTGTTGGGATTTGAGGGATAGGATCTGTTTGAGTGGGTGGAAGGGAAGGTTGATCTAGCATCCTTGTAGTTAATTTTGCTTTTGTGAGTTTAGCCATCTCTAACCTTTTGCCAGCCCCAGCCTCATCAAGGGCTTCCACAATGATCCCTTTGTTGAATTGCTCAGACAGACAGATTCTGGTGGCTATAGCCAGAATGCTGTCCCTGGACCATGCGCGGATCTCCATTAATGATCTTCCCAAGTATTTTGAATAAGCGGATCATTATTTCCACCTCTCTTTCTCAAGAGCATCATACCCTGCCCATCGGGTTTGTATCTCTTGTACCTCTAACCTTCTGATCTCACTATCCAGTGTGGCTGTGTCAAACCCCTGCCTGAATAGTTGTTCAATTATTTTATCCATGGAGCGGCTGTGTGTGGTGTCCTTCTTGACCAGCTCCTCCAAGGGTTTTTCTTCAGCAGTGTGATCATCAGCACTTCTCTTTCGCTTGTACGTGAGCAGAGGTTGCTTTTCTTGTCCTCCTCTTCTCAGATCTTTTCTTCCTCTTTCTTTCTTTCACTGCAGTACTCTCCCCCTTTTTGGTTGCTTGGAGGAAGGGTTTGGTACCGCAGAAAGAGTCTTGTGGACAGCAGCATCAACCAGGGCTGTAATGTTGAGGAAAGCCTCTCATCAAGGCTTTGATCACTATATCAGTGATTATGGGGTGATGAGAGGGAGGGAATTTTGGAGTATAGCACCTATTTGCTCAGGAGGGTTCTGTTCCTGAAAGTAGGGCCTGAAGCAGAGGCAGGTGGTTGAGTTTGGGGTGGCTCTGTGTTTTGGGAAACCTTCAAGGGAAGGTGCCATCTGGGGTGTATAAGGTGGCAGATGGACTTGCATCCTGAGACATCTTGGCCAGCAGCTCTTTGAGTCTGCTAACCTCATCCTCTAGAATGGTGTTTTGAGCAACTACATCGAAGAAGAAGCTCAGGTCATCATCAGTTGATACTGAATCCCTGACCTCCTGCTTAGAGCAGGATGGACATGCACTGGGTGTAGACCAGTTGGTGCATGTGCCCCTTGTGCTTGGTACTGGGGACTTCCAGCCTCAGGACAATGTCCCTCATCAGCTGTTGCCTCTAGGGAGGTCTTAGCAATGTACCAGCCTCACTCTGGTCATGTGCTGAGTCAGAGGGGTGGCAGCCTCACTAGATCTTCTAAGCTCCTTGTCTACACGAGGAGAAGGAATTGGGAAACCCCCTGTGTTGTGGGTTCTCAGGTGCACTGTGTTCCTCCCCCTCAATTGTAGAGGAATTCCCAGTATAAGTGGTTTCTGGGGAGGGGGTGAGGAGTGCAATTGAGTCAGCACTTGTGCACCTATTAAAGTTGGGCTGTGAGGGGCGGTTGTTTGGGGTAAGGAGGTAGAAGCAGTGTGCACCTGGGTGGATGGTGCTCTTCAATGGCAATCTCCTCAAGTGAGAAGATCCCAGATAAGTAGGTGCCCCTGGGTTGCTGTAGGCTCCTGTTGAGAGGAAGCCTGAGCGGCTGTGGCTGGAGGAGTCATTGTATCCACTATGGGGTTCGGACTATGGATATAACCTGCGTTTGTGGTGCAGGAGCATCCTCAGGGGACTCAATTCCCTGAGTAGCCATTTTGGGTTTATTTTGTGGTGGGTTTGGTGGGGACATGGGATTTGGAGGTGGTGGCTGTGGGTTCCAGCTGCGTGGGTTTTCGCAGCTTGGCAGCCAGTTTGAGTGTCCGGTCAGAGTTGTGCCGGGAGTATACTTCTGGCAAAACAGCCGTAGCAGGGACTCCCAAGCCAACAAGTCCCTCAGCATTAAGCTGGTCTATTATATGGCCATTATGAACCGTGGATAGAGTATCCAACGGTTGGCATTAGTTTTTGAGCCATATCTTGAGCTCTGAAAATATTAATTCTGAAAAATTCAGTGGTTGTTGCTCAAGGATAGAATACAATACCTGCTGCCATTTGGTGGACATTTGATCCCAAGACGATGTCTTAGGGGCCAAACATACATTGACCATATGAAAAATCAGGCGCTCAGCGTCATTAAGTGTTTTCTTCATGATGGTGGTGGCACTGAGATCACCTTGATATCCATGCCGAGCAAATGATAGATCTAGGGCCCTTCGGATATCCAGCAGGAAGGTAGCATCACTCAGTTGAAGAATTTGCGGATTGTTGCAGAGTAATCACTACTTCGTTGTTGTTGACGACTGACCGGAGGGATTGTGTGTTGCTCTCCTCAGTTGTAACAGTAATGTTCATCCAAAATTGGTTCAAGGATTCGGCATGTAAAACGGGGTTCAGAAGGAATGCCTTGTTGTATGGGGACTGAACCATAAGATCGATAGCAGCATCGAACTTAGTCCAGATCGCGATTTTGTGAGTTAGGCAACACAGTTGTGTCGCGGTTTATATTAGCATAGACGCCATGGAAATTTTGGAGAGAACGTTAGGTTTGAAGAAGATGATGCATGGAGAGCTCAGTTAAGGGTATTTATAGGGTACGGGTGAGGAAACGACTGAAGGATGTGGTGTTAGTCATCAGTTGTTTTAAAACCGACCGTTGACATGGTATTATCCTTTCAGACGTTGAAACAGCTGAAGTCGTGGTGTTAGGCATCAGTAGTTTAGAAAACTACTGAAGACCGTGGTTTTGACTTCAGATGATTGAAACAACTGAGGACATGGTGTTTGTCATCAGTAGTTATGAAACTACTGAAGACAGTGGTTTTGTCATCAGCTGTTGTAACACTGAAGACTTGGTATTGTCATCAGTAGTTATAAAAACTACTGAAGACGTGGTTTTGCTTCAGTTGTTTAAGATGAAACAGCAGTTGTACAAACGACTGAAGAGAAAGTTCTCTTCAGCTGTTTTCGTCAATTCTTAGCTTTTCAGCTGTTTCAAACTATCCTCAACACATTCATCAGTCTTTATGGCTGATTTCAGTTGTTTCATAGGACATCAGTACTTATCTGTTTTTACTGTTATCAGTAGTGATGACTGCATCAGTAGTTGTAACTACTCAGTAGTTTAGAGCAGATGAAGTACTGCAGTACTTGTGAGAACTTTTAGCCTTCAGTAGTTATAAAAACTACTGAGGTTAAAGAGCTCATCAGTACTTATATGTGACAGGCACTCATGATCATCAGTATGATTACTGAGATCATCAGTAGTTGTCACCTATTCTACTGCAGCATACCAAGCCTTAACACCAGGTTTTGGAAAGTTGAACTATCCAAAGGCTTAGTAAAAATGTCTGCAAGCTCATCAGCACTAGGCACAAACTTAGGATCAATCAGACCTTTTTCAAAACAATCCCTTATAAAATGATGTCTGATCTCTATATGTTTGGTCTAGAGTGCTGGACTGGATTTTTGACAATGCAAAGAGCTGAAGCACTATCCATTACAATGGAGTCTAGTCTCTGTAATGCCATAATCCAAAAGTTGGTTTTGAAGCCAGAGTACCTGAGATGTACAGCTTGCAGCAGCAATGTACTCAGCTTCCGCAGTGGATGTAGCAACTGAGGTCTGTTTCTTGCTCTGCCAAGAAATCAAGCAGTTGCCTAGGAATTGACATCCACCAGAAGTTGATTTCCTGGTCAACTTAGACCCCTGCATAGTCACTGTCAGAAAAAGCAACTAATTTACCAGAATGTCTGGTAGAATACCATAAACCTAGAGATGGAGTGCCTTGCAGATACTAAAGATCCTTTGACTGCAATCAGATGAGACTCTTTAGGTGCAGCCTGAAATCTAGCACAAACACATGTAGCAAACATAATATCTGGTCTAGAAGCTGTTAAATACATCAAGGACCCAATCATACATCTGTAAAGTGTTTCATCAACCACTTTACCTTTCTGATCTGAATCCAGTTGTGTGGTGCTGCTCATGGGAGTAGAACAGGGCTTACAGTTTGTAAATCAAACTTTTGCAAAAGGTCTTTGTATATTTGGATTGATGAATAAAAATTCCATCATCCTTTTGTTTGATTTGCAACCCCAGAAAGAACTGTAATTCTCCCATGGCACTCATTTCAAACTTCTGTTGCATCAACTTTGTAAAGGCATCACACAACTTTGGATCAGAGGATGCAAAAATGAGTCATCTACATAAATTTGAACAAGTAGATTATGCTGCCCAGCTTTCTTAATAAATAAAGTCTTGTCAATGGAGCCTCTAGTGAAATTGTTTTCAGAAGAAAGTTTGACAATGTCTACCCAGGCTCTTGGAGCTTGTTTTAACCCATAAAGAGCTTTATCAAGCGTATACACCCAATTAGGATGTTTATTGTCCTCAAAGCCTGGAGGTTGACATACATAAACCTCTTCTTTAACTTTTCCATACAAAAATGCACTTTTGACATCCATTTGAAAGACTTTAAGTTTTTGATAAGCAGCATAAGCTAAAAACAATCGAATTGCTTCCAGTCTGGCTACAGGGGCAAAGGTTTCATCATAATCAATACCTTCTTCTTGTGCAAACCCCTGAACAACCAGTCTGGCCTTGTTCTTAACAATAAGCCCATTTCATCAGTTTTGTTCCTAAACACCCATTTAGTGCCTATTGCACACTTACCTGGAGGTAGAGGAACCAGTTCCCACACTTGCTGTTTCTTGAACTGAAGAAGCTCAAGCTGCATGGCATCAACCCATCCATTGTCCTTTAAAGCAATGTGATAATTCTTTGGCTCTTGCTGACTGATGAAGAGAGCATAGAAGCAGAAATTTGACAATTGACTTCTTGTTGATACTCCCAGAGTGATATCACCAATGATTTGAGACATAGGGTGATTCTTCAGATCTTGATACACAATGAGATCTGTGCAAGTGTTTGTAGCCGGTTCAGCAGCACAGATGGTGATGGTGAATCATTTCCTTGAAACAATCAGTGGATGGTAATTCAAAGGAAGTTGAATTCGAAGAAATCTCATCAGCATTTGTTGTGGATGGTGCTACTGGCGCTACAGGAACATCAGGTCTAGTTGAATCAGGCAGTTGATCACTAAACCTGAAGAGGTGAGTACTGCAATCATCATCATCATCAGCAGTACCACCAGGTGGTGAACTGTTGACAGGAGCAACAGCAAGGTTTGATAGGGAACATATTGCAGTATGTCCAAATCAATAACTCCACAGGACTTTGTGGAATCTTGTCCTTTGGAGATTCATTAAACTTAACATGTAGAGTTTCAACCACTTTGTTCTGCAGTTGAAGACTCTGTATGCTTTGCAAGTAGATGAATACCACAAAGTATCCTGCATCCACCTTAGGATCAAATTTGTGGAGTTGATCCTTTGTGTTGAGAATAAAACAGGGACACCCAAATGCTTTGAAAAATGAAATCAGAGGAGCCAAATGATGGAGAACTTCATATGGAGTCTTCATCAACCTGATTTACTAAAACTCTATTTTGCACATAACAAGCTGTGTTGACAGCTTCGGCCCAAAGGTCAATGGCAAACCTGAGTCAGCCAGCATGGACCTTGCAGCTTCAATGAGAGTCCTGTTCTTTCTCTCCACTACTCCATTTTGTTCTGGAGTCCTTGGAAGCTAAACTGCCTTTTGATTCCCTTTGAGAGATAGAAATCATCAAGTGTATGATTTCTGAACTCAGTTCCATTATCACTCCTAATACACTTGACTGGAAGGGAATACTGCTTCTCAATGTACAGCACAAAGTGGATAATCTTCTGAGCAGCCTCATCCTTTGAATGTAGGAAGAAAGTCCATACAAATCTGGAGTAATCATCCACAATTACCAGATAGTATTTCTTCTTTGCCATGCTCATTACTCTCACAGGACCAAATAGATCCATATGCAGTAATTGCAAGCAGGCAGTGGACTTGGACACTTCAATAGGAGGAAATGAGACCTTGTGCGTTTTTCCTTTTAAACAAGCAGTGCAAGTTTTCCATCACAGTGGAACTCCTTTATTGGTAAGCCTCTGACTAAACTCTTGTGGCTAAGCTGATCATGTTTTTAAGATTAACATGACCAAGCCTCCTGTGCCACAGTTTAGATTCTTGAGAAGAGGCTTTGGAAAATAGGCAAGGATTACCTTTGAGATCTATCTTCTTAGAGAGATCTAAGGCATACACTCTTCCTGTCCTGTTGGCTTTCAGGAGAGTGTGATCATCCAACACCTTGTCAATCAAGGGCAAAACTTTGGATGACAGAATCCCTACAGTTTTGACTTGTGAAAAGGGCAACATGGCCTTTATCACACATTTGACTGACACTCAAGGGTTGTACTTGAGATTTTCCACATGATTAACATCATCAATTTGATTTCTCCATTGGAGACAAAGCCCTTACCGATGATGTACCCCTAGCATCATTGCCAAAGAGACCAATCCTTCTTTCCTTGAGAGTAGTCATGAAGAAGAGAGATGTTCCCAGTCATGTGCATAGATCCCCCACTGTCTACATACCAGATGCTACTTTGGCATGTTGAAGAACCCTGCAATAATAAACAATCAGTTTTTTAGAGACCCAAACCTTTTTGGTTTTGGGCCTGGTCTCATCAATAGATGGTAAACTAGCATGTTTATTTTAACAACAGCCTGAGAGGAAGAAGATGGTGCAGAAGAGGAGTCCTTTGGCTTAGACTCCTTTTCTGTGGTTTCAACATAGGAGAATCTAGTTGGTTAACTCTACCCCACAGATGTTGTACCATCATCACCAGCTGTGTCTGATTTTGTGATAAAGCTTTCAGCTCATCAGACACATTGCTAGTGGAGTTAGATAAGGTCCTATGTTGCACCTTCTTCTTTTGAGCACCCTCAGCTGTCACCTGTTTAACTCCTCCTTCCTTTTTGAATTGCTTTAAGGACTTAAGGGTTACAGGATTTGATGTTGCTGATACAAATGTGGTCTCAAACTCATTTTCATTTTTAACCATTTTCTCATTAATTTCTTCTTCTTTTGTTTGAGTTTGGAACCTCTTTTGTACCAACAATCATCTGTAAGATGATTGAACAAACCTACTTCACATGGTTTCTTCTTCATCTTAGGTTGATCATCAACTAAAGATGGTGAAGACTTGTTCTTCAATGCTTTGGAAGCATTGGTTGCTTTCTTGACAGCATCTTTAGTAGTCTTCAAACTCTTTCTACTGCCAGTTTTCTTCTCTTCAGTACTGACAGCAGTTGAAGTTTGAACTTCAGGAGTTGAATCCTGCTCTCCAGTCCTTTCAGGACCTTCAGGATTGACTCCTGAGTTGATCAACTTATTGATCATGTGAATGTCAGCATTTGGACCATCAACATCAGCTGATAGGTTCAAAGAGGACTTGATCTGACTGCTACTTCTGATTGTGCTGTATCAGAAGGTAGATCACATGACTTGATGGATTGGTTATCACTCTCACCATCAGATTCTACCTCTGCTCTTGGGGTAAAATCTGTAGGTGGAGCAGTGTGATTGTAACCAATTCCAAACTTCACATTTGAAGCAGATTGCTTACTAAGAAGCATTTCAAAACCTTTGCATGATTGTACCCATCTATCACACTCGACCTGGGTAACTGCAAGGGTTTCCTTGAGATCTTTGTACTTCTCTAGAAGTACATCTTCTCTAACCTTATCATCAATTATTTGCAATTCAGTTTATAAACCTCATCATTTTTATCTTTGAGCACAAACTCAAACTCAGCTTTGTTTTTTGGAAATTATTTGTTCTAGCTCAGTTCTATTAATTAAAGCTACATTTGCTTCTCTAATGGAAGCAAATGCTGCTATGCATTGTTCAGAACATAATTGGGCTTTTGCCTCAGAGGATACCTGTGATACCTGAGGTGTAGAGGCATTGGAGGATGAAGTATCAGCAGACTCCAAAGCCATAAGAGCTAGATTCCCAAAGGGACTGTCACCACCATGTTGACTAGCACCTGAGAACAGTTGATCATGACCAGACAAGTCATCTGGTAAACTGCTCCAGTCAACAACATCCTGGGGTGAAGAAGCTGTGTTGTTGAGATGAAGGTTGTTGATGAGATAGGGAAGGCTGAGGTTCTGGTAATGCATGAGGTTGTGGTGTCATAGGAACTTGAACTTGGTTTGACTGTGGCATGTAATAACAAGGGTACTGATATGGCATTTGACCCTGAGGAGAAAATATGCCGAGATTGTTGTTGAGGATGAGACTAGATGTGACAGGATGTTGCCCTCTGTTTTTTGACTGTTGCCAGGAAAAGTCACAAAGGGTGCAGTAGAGTTTGATCCAGTTGATCTACACTCTCTTGCAAAGTGTCCAAGCCGTTGGCATTTGTGACACCTCAACTTGCTCTTGTCAAAAGCCAACTTTGGTTTTTCCAGAGAGTCCTGGGAATTTTCTTCCAGTTCTTTTGTAGAACTTCTGAGATCTGATATTTATCAAGGCCATTTGGCTCAAAATATCCATCTCTTCTAAGTCATCATCTGCAATCCCCTTGAGATCATCCATAATGAAACATAAATTGTCATTATTACATCCAGTGAACTGACCATCAACACTTACAAATGCAGAGTTAGAAGTGCTCGAAGAGAAATTAATATGCTCATCATACTGGCATTCAGATGAAGCATATTCTGACTCGTGACCCACCAAGGCAGTGTTGCCTTGAATAAAGTCTTCAGTGAGCTTTCCAGATGAAGACAGCTTTCTCTTCTTTCTATTCTCTCTCTCTCTCAAAAGTGAGCAATTTCCCATGGAGTTGGGTGAGAGATAGTTTGTCCAAACTTGCACTGGAGCGTAGGACAATAGTATATGTGTCCCATCTCTCAGGCAGTGATCTCAGAAATCTGTTATTCATCTGAATATTGGTGTATTCAAGTTTGACCATTTTTAGTTCAGAGATCAAACAAGAAAAACCGCTCATATTGTTGAGTCAGTGTCTCGCCCTTTCTATGAGAGAATGTCTCATATTGTTGGGCAAGAATTCTCTATTATTTGCCAAGACCTCATCTGTTCCTCCAAATTGTTCTTTCAAAGCAATCCAGAGGTCATGGGCAGTTTCATGATGCATTAGCCCAGAATAGATTTCATTGGGCAAAGCCATGGCCAGAATTCCATGGGCTTTTGCATCAATCTCAAGCAACTTTTTATCCTCATCTGAATATTGCTCCCTCCTCTTCGGACCATTTGATTGGTTTCCGGGTTATTCACCATAGGCTTGTGTGGACCATGTACCACTGATGTCCAACACCCTGCACTGTTAACAGACAGGTGATGGAGCATACGTCTTTGCCATATGTTATACTCATTCCTAACCAGCATAGGAGGCTTGGTTGAGGAACCAGTATTGTGAGGATCATTGAGGGAGTGGTCATTTTCAGTTCAAAAACCATTTAGTTCAAGTTTAAAAAGTTTTAGACAAACCACAACAAACTCAATGAGAACCAAGAATAAGATCTCAGGATGAATGAGCAGAAATACAGAAAATTCAATCTCTATAACCGTTTCTTGCAAAAACAAAGGCTAATTCAATCAAACTTGGATCTTGAATAGCATTTCAATGATCAATTATTAGATCGATCATGATTAACCTGCTCTGATACCATTTGACAGGATCAGTGATCACAAGTTTGATGTATCAGAATATAAAGCAGCGGAATATAAACACGAATTAGACAAATTGTAGCAAGCTAACTATATTGTGAGCATTAAGATCGCATACGGTTATAGGGAGAGAATAGAATTTCTGATTTCTAGGAATGTTTATAAATGTAGAATATTTCTAATCGAATCAATCAATCATTCCATTCAATTGCTCATTTCGCCTCATGATATACAATAGGTTGTCACTCCTTATAGAGTGCAACAGTCACTGCTGTTATCACGGAAAGTGACAACTGGCAGATCCAATACAGAAATAACTAAATCTTAACAAACTACTGAAATGTTCACAACTACTGAGAACATATCAGCAAGTAAGTACAAAATATAAAACTACTGAAACTACAACGACTGAAGAACAAGCTCTTCAGTCGTTTTACAAAACTACTGAAACAAAAATAAAACTACTGATATCACAACTACTGAAGAAGTACTCTTCAGCAGTTGTGACAAACTACTGAGGCTTCAGTACTTGATCTTCAGACTTTGACCTTCAGGTGTTTATCAGCTGATGACTTCAGTAGTTATCATCAGCTGATGTCTTCAGTCTTTGTCTTCAGACTTTGTACATCAGTCGTTGATCTTCAGCACTTGTGAACTCTTCGGCTGTTGTTCTTCAGTACTTTGGTCTTTCAGCTTCAGCACTTGTGTTCTTCAGCTGTTGTATTCAGCACTTTGGTTCTTCAGCTGTTAAGGTCTTCAGCACTTGATCTTCTGTTGAAGTCTTCAGCACTTGTCAAACTACTGATGAGGCTTTCAGCAGTTGTTGTGATACCGTGTGGACTTAGAGGTTTTCTGATCTTGGCTCATTGGTTCTTTTGGTCCAACAGGTTAGGACGAGTACAACATATGGCAACGACAATGCTCCATCACCTGTCTGTTAACAGCCAGTTGTTGGACATAGTGGTATGGTCCACACAACCTATGGTGAATAACCCAGAAACCAATCAAATGATTCCGAAGATGAGGGAGCAATACTCAGATGAGGATAAGAAATTGTTTGAGATTGATGCAAAAGCCCATGGAATTCTGGCCATGGCACTGCCCAATGAAATCTATTCTGGGCTAATGCTTATGAAACTGCCCATGACCTCTGGAATGCCTTGAAAGAACAATTTGGAGGAACAGATGAGGTCTTGGCAAATATAGAGAAATCCTTTCCCACAATATGAGTCATTCTCTCATAGGAAGGGTGAGACACGACTCAACAGTTTGAGCGGTTTCTCTGTTTGATCTCTGAATTAAAAATGGTCAAACATGAGTACACAACAGCCATGATAACAGATTTCTCAGATCACTGCCTGAGAGATGGGACACATATACTATTGTCCTATGCTCTAGTGCAAATTTGACAAACTATCTCTCACCCAACTCCTGGGAAATTGCTCACATTTGAGAGAGAGATAGAACAAAGAAAACTGTCATCATCTCGAAACTCACTGATGATTTTGTACCAGGAAACACTGCCTTGGTAAGTCATGAGTCAGAGTATGCAGGATCAGAATGCCAATGTGATGTGCATATTGATTTCACCTCAAACAATTCTAATCATGCTTTGTGAGTGTTGATTGTCATTCTGGTAATAATAGTGACAATCTATGCTTTATCATGGATGATTGAAGGGCATTACTGATGATGATTTAGAAGAGATGGATATTTTGAGCCAAATGGCCTTGATCAATAAGATCTCGAAATTCTACAAGAGAACTGGCAGGAAAAATTTCTTGGACTCTCTGACAAAACCAAAGTCTGTTTTGACAAGAGCAAGTTGAAGTGTCACAAATGCCACAGGCTTGGACACTTTGCAAGAGAGTGTAGATCAACTGGATCTAACACTTCTGTACCCTTTTTGACTTTTCCAAATAACAATTCACAATTCAAAGGGCAACACTCTGCTGGTTCTAGTCATTCATCACACCCTCAATCTCCTGCATATTTTGTTCCTCAGGGACAAATGCCATATCCTTATCCCTGTTATTATATGCCACAGTCAAATCAAGTTCAGCTCCTATAGTACCAGAATATGCACTACCACAACCTCAACCATCTCCATCTCAATCACAACCTCATCACAGCTTCTTCACACCTAGAGTCGTTGACTGGAGTAGCTTACCTGATAAATGTCTGGTCACACTGAGCAATACTATGCTGGTGCTAGTCAACATGGTGGTGACACCCTTTGAAAATCTTTCTCTCATGGCCCTGGAGTCTACTGAGGGTTCCTGTTCAAATGCATCATCTTCACAGGTAACTCAGCTATCTTCAGAGGCTAAAGCCAAGTTATGTTCTGAATCATGCATAGCTACCTTTGTCTCTATTAGAGAGGCAAATGTAGCATATAAATCAAAACTTGAGCTTGAGAAAACCCTTTCAAAAGAAAAGCTGAGTATGAGTTTGCTCTTAACAGTAAAAGTGATGAGATTTATAAGCTTAAATGCCAATTAAATGACGAAAAGGCCAAGCTAGAGGTTATTTGGAAGAGCACAGGAGTCTCAAAGAAAAACTTGCAGTGACCAAGTTGAGTGTGACGTTGGGTCTCATCATGCATGGGATTTGAAATGCTTCTTAGCAAGCAAACTGCTTCAAATGTGAAGTTTGGGATTGGTTACAACCATACTGCTCCACCAACAGACTTTACTCCTAACTCCATAGTTAACTCTGAAAGTGAAAGCAATCTCCAAACCACATTATCGTGTGAGTCATTCTCCAATGATAATCTAAGATCAGAGAATGAAACCAGTGTTAAGATCTCAACAAATAAATTGACTGATTATCTAACTACTGAAACTCATATGAAGCTGAGTACTTCGGATGTTGTTCCTCAATGTACCCCAAGTACTGAAAGACCTAACATCTGAAAAGCATTTCAAATCAGTTGAAATACAATGACTAACAACTGCTGAGGAATCCATCAAACAGTCTATTAGGACGGATGGAAAACAGTTGAATACCAGTCTTCAGCGTTACAAATCCTTTAGTACCTAGTACTGATAGCAGGAAAGTACTGAAGATCACACCTTCAGTAGTTTCCACTTCAGCAGTAAAGATGTCCAGAGATGAGAATAAACCATGTGAAATTTGTGGTAAATTCAATCATCTATGTGATGAATGTTGGTACAAAAAGGGTTTAAAGCTCCAAAGGGATGAGCTCATTAAACTAGAAATAAATAAAATGAAAACTGAGTTTGAAACAAGTTTGTACCACAATCATCTCAACTCAAAAACCAAGGCCTTACCAAATCCACTAAGAAGGATGCGGTTTATCAGAAGACAGCTGATATTGTTCCTCATGATAAACATAAGACTAAGTCTGTGAAGTCTAAGAAGGAGGAAATGGTGGGTCACAGGAACTCATCAAAAACAAGCTCTGGAGTGTCAAATGAACTGAACGCTCGAGCTTCAAATCAGACACAACTTGTTATGATGGTTCAGCATCTGTTGGGGAGGTTAACCAACTTGAAGCCCATGTGATCAAACCACTGGATAGGAATTCCAGGTCAAATCCATTTCAGAACCATCTCCATTTTTATCAGTGTTAATCATGAGAAACCAGCTATGGTTAAATCTATTGATAAAGTCAGTCCCAAAACCAAAAAGGTTTGGGTCTCAAAGCTAACTAGTTTCTTATGATGTGCAGGGTTCTTCAGCATGCCAAAGAAGCATTGTATGTGGACAGTGGAGGATCCATGCACATGACTGGGAGCAGCTCTCTTCTTCATGATTACTCTCAGGGAAAGAAGGGATTTGTCTCATTTGGAAATGATGTAAGGTTACATCATTGGAAAGGGATTGTGTCTAATGGAGATATTAGATTTGATGATGTCAACCATGTGGAGAATCTCAAATACAATCTGTTGAGTGTCAGTCAGATGTGTGACAACGGACATGTTGCTCTTTTCACAAGCCAGAACTGTAGGATTCTGTCTTCGAAGGTTCTGAGCCTGATTGACAAAGTACTGGATGATAATACTCTCCTGAAGGCTAATAGGATAGGAAGAGTATATGCCTTGGATCTGTCAAAGAAAATTGAGTTAAGGGCCATCCATGCTTGTTCTCCAAGGCCTCTCTCCAAGAATCTAAACTGTGGCATAGAAGGGGTCATGTAATCTCAAAAACATGAATCAGCTGATCCACAAGAGTTTAGTGAGAGGTCTTCCAATAAAGGAGTTCAATTGTGATGAAATCTGCACTGCATGCTTAAAAGGGAAACAACATAAAGTTTCATTCCCAACCATAGAAGAGTCCAAGTCTAATGCCTGCTTACAACTACTGCACGTGGATCTTTTGGTCCTGTGAAGGTAATGAGTATGGCAAAGAAGAAATATTGTCTGGTAATTGTGGATGATTACTCTAGATATGTATGGACCTTCTTTTGCATTCAAAGGATGAGGCTGTTCAGTCCATTATGAACTTTGTGTTACACGTTGAGAAGCAATATTCCCTACTAGTTAAGTGTGTGAGGAGTGACAATGGTACTAATTCAGAAACCACACTCTTGATGAGTTTCACTTGTCAAAGGAATCAAGAGGCAGTATAGCATCCCAAGGACTCCAGAGCAAAATGGAGTAGTGGAGAGAAGAACAGGACCCTCATTGAAGCTGCAAGGTCCATGCTGGCTGATTCTGGTCTGCCACTGACCTTTTGGGCTGAAGTTGTCAATACAGCCTGCTATGTACAGAATAGAGCCTTAGTAAATTAGAGGTTGATGAAAACTCCTTATGAAGGTTTACATCATTTAGCCCCTTTGATTTCATTCTTTAGAGCATTTGGGTGTCCGTGTTACATTCTCAACATAAAGGATCAACTCCAAAAGTTTGATGCTAAGGTGGATGCAGGGTATTTTGTTGCGTATTCATCCACTTGCAAGGCTTATAGAGTATTCAACTGTCGGACAAAGATAGTTGAAGAAACCTTGCATGTGAAGTTCAATGAATCCCCTAATGATACAATTCCACAAAACCCTGTGGAGTTGTTTGATCTGGACATTCGGCAAAATGTTCCTTATCAACCACTGCTATTGCAGATCATATGAATCCATCATCTTCTGTAGCTAGTCATCCATCTGGTGTTACTGATGATGATGATGATATCAGTAATCACCTTTTCAAGTTTAGTGATCAACTACCTGATTCAGCTAGACCTGATGTTCTGTAGCTTCAGTAGCACAATCCACAACAAATGCTGATGAGATTCTACAACTTCAACTTCCTTTGAATACCATTTACTAATTGGTTTCAAGGAAATGCTTCACCATCACCATCTGTTGATGCTGAGCCTGCTACAAAACTTGCACAGATCTTATTGTGTACCAAGATCTGAAGAATCACCCAATGTCTCAAATCATTGATGATATCAATGCTGGCGTTCAACAAGAAGTCAATTGTCTAATTTCTGCTTCTATGCTCTCTTCATTAGTCAGCAAGAGCCAAAGAACTATCACATTGCTTTAAGGGACAATGGATGGGTCGAAGCCATGCAGCTTGAGCTTCTTCAGTTCAAGAAACAACAAGTGTGGGAACTGGTTCCTCTACCTCCAGGTAAGTGTGCAATAGGCATAAATGGGTGTTTAGGAACAAAACTGATGAAAATGGGCTTATTGTTAAGAACAAGGCCAGACTGGTTGTACAGGGGTTTTCACAAGAGTAAGGTATTGATTATAATGAAACCTTTGCCCCTGTAGCTAGATTGGAAGCAATCGATTGTTTTTAACTTATGCTGCTTATTACAACCTTAAAGTTTTTCAAATGGATGTCAAAAGTGCATGTTGTATGGGAAATTAAAGAAGAGGTTTATGTATGTCAACCAACAGGTTTTAAGGACAATAAACATCCTAATTGGGTGTATAAGCTTGATAAGGCTCTCTATGGGTTGAAACAAGTCCTAGAGCCTAGTATGAGACATTATCAAACTTTCTTCTGAAAAAATTTCACTAGAGGCTCCATAGATAAGACTTTATTCATTAAGAAAGCTGGGCAGCATAATCTACTTGTTCAATTTATGTAGATGATATTATTTTGCATCCTCTGATCCACAGTTGTGTGATGCCTTTACAAAGTTGATGCAACAGAAGTTTGAAATGAGTGCCATGGGAGAATTACAGTTCTTTCTGGGTTTGCAAATCAAACAAAATGCTCATGGAATTTTCAATCATTAGTCCAAATACACAAAAGATCTTTTGGAAAGTTGATTTACAAAAGTGTAAGCCCTGTTCTACTCCCATGTGCAACACCACAAACTGGATACAGATCAGAAAGGTAAAGTGGTGGAAACACTTTACAAATGTATGATTGGGTCCTTGATGTACATACCAGCTTCTAGACCAGATATTATGTTTGCTACATGTGTTTGTGCTAGATTTCAGGCTGCACCTAAGGAGTCTCATTTGATTGCAGTCAGAGGATCTTTAGATATTTGCAAGGCACTCCATCTCTAGGTTTATGGTATTCTACTAGACATTCTGGTAAATTAGTTGCTTTTTTAACAGTGACTATGCAGGGTGTAAGTTGACAAGAAAGTCCACTTCTGGAGGATGCCAATTCTTAGGCCACTGCTTGATTTCTTGGCAGAGTAAGAAGCAGATCTCAGTTGCTACATCAACTGCTGAAGCAGAGTACATTGCTGCTGCAAGCTGTACATCTCAGTACTCTGGCTTCAAAACCAATTATTGGATTATGGCATACAGAGACTAAGACCCCATTGTTAATGGACAACTCTTCAGCTCTTTGTATTGTCAAGAATCCTGTCCAGCACTCTAGGACGAAACATATTGAAATCAGACACCATTTTATTAGAGATTGTTTTGAAAAAGGTCTAATTGATCCAAAATTTGTTCCTAGTGCTGATGACTTGCAGACATTTTACTAAGCCCTTGGATAGCACAACTTTCCAAAACCTAGTGTTAAGGCTTGGTATGCTGCAGCTAGAATAAGTGACAACTACTGTTGATCTCAGCTCACAAGTACTGATGATCATTAGTTTATTTATATATAAGTACTGACGTTATTTTCTCTCCGGAAGTTTTCTTTAAACTACTAGAGCTTACCTTCTCAGTACCAGGTACTTTATTTGTTAGAACAATTGATGTAGTTACAATAGATGATGTAGCTACAACTACTGTTGTCATAAATACAGATACATACTGATGTCCTATGAAGCATCTGCAAACACATGAAAACGTCTGATGAGTATGTGTTGAGGACAGTATGAAACAGCTGAAAAGCAATGATTTGATGACAACTACTGATGAGCCTTTTTGTCTTCAGTAGTTTCCCAACTGCTGTTTCTTTCTAAACAACTGAAGCAAAACCATGTCTTTAGTAGTTCTCAACTACTGATGACTAACACCAAGTCTTCAGTTGTTTACAACAACTGATGGTAAACCAAAGTCTTTGTTGGACCAAAAGAACCAATGAGCCAGATCAGAAAACCTCTAAGTCCCACATGGTATCACAACAACTGCTGAAAGCCTCATCAGTAGTTTGACAAGTGTTGAAGACTTCAACACTGAAGATCAAGTGCTGAAGACCTCAACAGCTGAACCAAAGTGCTGAAGTACAACAGCTGAAGAACACAAGTGCTGAAGCTGAAAGACCAAAGTACTGAAGTACAACAGCTGAAGAGTTTACAAGTGCTGAAGATCAACAACTGATGTACAAGGTCTGAAGACAAAGACTGAACATCACTGATGATATCTACTGAAGTCATCATGATGAAACACCTGAAGGTCAAAGTCTGAAGATCAAGTACTGAAGCCTCAGTAGTTTGTCACAACAGCTGAAGAGTACTTCTTCAGTAGTTGTGATATCAGTAGTTTTATATTTTTATGTTTCAGTAGTTTTGTAAAACGACTGAAGAGCTGTTCTTCAGTCGTTGTAGTTTCAGTAGTTTTATATTTTTCGTACTTAACATGCTGATATGTTCTCAGTAGTTTGAACATTTCAGTAGTTGTTAAGAATAGTTATTCTTGTATTAGATCTGCCAGTTGTCACTTTCCGTGATAACAGCAGTGATGTTGCACTCTATATAGGAGTGACAACTCATTGTAACATGATGCATGAGATGAATGAATTCAATAAACGAATGATTTGATTAGAAATATTCTTCATCCATAAACATTCCTGAAATCAGAAATATATATTCTCTCCCTATAACCGTATGCGCTTTTAATGCTTACAAATATCAGTTGCTTGCTACAATCTGTCTAATTCTTGTTTGTATTTCGCTGCTTTGTATCCTAATACATCAACTTGTGGATCGCTGATCCTGTCAAATGGTATCAGAGCAGGTTCATCATTGATCGATCTAATAATTGATCATTGAAACTGCTATTCAAGATCTAAGTTTGATTGAATTAGCTTTTGTTTTTGCAAGAAACGGTTATAGAGATTGAACTTTCTGTATTTCTGCTCATTCATCCTGAGATCTTTTCTTGGTTCTCATTGTTGTTGTGGTCTGTCTAAACTTTAAAAGCTTGAACTAAATTTTTTGAACTGAAAATGACTACTCCTTCCATGATCCTCACAATACTGGTTCCTCAACCAAGCCACCTATGCTGGTTAGGAATGAGTAAACATATGGCAAAGACGTATGCTCCATCACCTGTCTCTTAACAGCGCAGGTGTTGGACATCAGTGGTACATGTCCACACAAGCCTATGGTGAATAACCCGGAAACAAATCAATTGGTTCCGAAGAGGAGGGAGCAATACTCAGATGAGGATAAGAAGTTGCTTGAAATTGATGCAAAAGCCCATGGAATTCTGGCCATGGCACTGCCTAATGAAATCTATTCTGGGCTAATGCATCATGAAACTGCCCATGACCTCTGGAATGCCTTGAAAGAACATTTGGAGGAACAGATGAGGTCTTGGCAAATAATAGAGAATTATTGCCCAACAATATGAGACATTCTCTCATAGAAAGGTGAGACACTGACTCAACAATATGAGCGGTTCTCTTGTTTGATCTCTGAACTAAAAATGGTCAAACTTGAATACACCAATATTCAGATGAATAACAGATTTCTCGATCACTGCCTGAGAGATGGGACACATATACTATTGTCCTACGCTCCAGTGCAAGTTTGGACAAACTATCTCTCACCCAACTCCATGGGAACTGCTCACTTTTGAGAGAGAGATAGAACAGAAGAGAACGCTGTCTTCATCTGGAAAGCTCATTGAAGACTTTGTACAAGGCAACACTGCCTTGGTGGGTCATGAGTCAGAATATGCTTCATCTGATGCCAGTATGATGAGCATATTAATTTCTCTTCAAGCACTTCTGATTCTGCATTTGTGAGTATTGATGGTCAGTTTACTGGTGTAATAATGACAATCTATGTTTCATTATGATGATCTCAAGGGGATTGCTGATGATGACTTAGAAGAGATGGATATTTTGAGCCAAATGGCCTTGATAATATCAGATCTCAGAAGTTCTACAAAAGAACTGGAAGAAAATTCCCAGGACTCTCTGGCAAAACCAAAGTTGGTTTTGACAAGAGCAAGTTTGAGGTGTCACAAATGCCAAAGGCTTGGACACTTTGCAAGAGAGTGTAGATCAACTGGATCTAACTCCACTGCACCCCTTTGTGACTTTTCCTGGCAATAGTCAACAACACAGAGGGCAACATCCTGTCACCTCTAGTCATCATCCTCAACAACAATCTCCGTATTTTGTTCCTCAGGGTCAAATGCCATATCCGTACCCTTGTTATTACATGCCACAGTCAAATCAAGTTCAAGTTCCTATGACCCACAAACCTCATGCACTACCAGAACCTCAGCCTTCCCTCTCATCAACAACCTCAATCTCAACACACAGCTTCTTCACCCCAGGAGTTGTTGACTGGAGCAGTTTACCAGATGACTTGTCTGGTCATGATCACTGTTCTCAGGTGCTAGTCAACATGGTGGTGACAGTCCCTTTGGGAATCTAGCTCTTATGGCTTTGGAGTCTGCTGATGCTTCATCTTCCAATGCCTCTACACCTCAGGTATCATAGGTATCCTCTGAGGCAAAAGCCAAATTATGTTCTGAACCATGCATAGCAGCATTTGCTTCCATTAGAGAAGCAAATGTAGCTCTAATTAATAAGAACATTGAGCTATAACAAATAATTTCCAAAAACCAAAGCTGAGTTTGAGTTTGTGCTCAAAAATAAGAATGATGAGATTTATAAACTGAATTGCCAAAATTGATGATAAGGCTAGAGAAGAAGTACTTCTAGAGAAGTACAAGATCTCAAAGAAACCCTTGCAGTTACCCAGGTCGAGTGTGATAGATGGGTACAATCATGCAAAGGTTTTGAAATGCTTCTTAGTAAGCAATGCTTCTGTTCAAATGTGAAGTTTGGAATTGGTTACAATCACACTGCTCCCCCTACAGATTTTACCCCAAGAGCAGAGGTAGAATCTGATGGTGAGAGTGATAACCAATCCATCACATCATGTGATCTACCTTCTGATACAGCACATCAGAAGTAGCAGTCAGCATCAAGCCCTCTTTGAACCTATCAGCTGATGTTGATGGTTCAAATGCTGACATTCACATGATCAATATGCTGATCAACTCAGTAGTTAATCCTGAGGTCCTGAAAGGACTGGAGAGCAGGATTTAACACCTGAAGTTCAAACTTCAACTGCTGTCAGTACTGAAGAGAAGAAAACTGGCAGTAGAAAGAGTTTGAAGACTACTAAAGAGGAGTCAAGAAAGCAACCAATGCTTCCAAAGCATTGAAGAACAAGTCTTCTGTTGCTTCACCCTCTTTAGTTGATGATCAACCTAAGATGAAGAAGAAACCATGTGAAGTATGTGGTTTGTTCAATCATCTTACAGATGATTGTTGGTACAAAAGGGTTCCAAACTCAACAAAAAGAAGAAATTAATGAGAAAATGGTAAAAATGAAAACTGAGTTTGAGACCACATTTGTATCAGCAACATCAAATCCTGGAACCCTTAAGTCCTTAAAGAATCCAAAAAGGAAGGAGTTAAACAGGTGACAGCTGAGGGTGCTCAGAAGAAGAAGGTGCAACATAGGAACTTATCAAACTCCACTAGCAATGTGTCTGATGAGCTGAAAGCTTTATCACAAAATCCACACAGCTGGTGATGATGGTACAACATCTGTTGGTAGAGTTAACCACTAGATTCTCCTATGTTGAAACCACAGAAAAGGAGGTCCAGCCAAAGGACTCCTCTCTACACCATCTTCTTCCTCTCAGCTGTTGTTTCAAATAAACCTGTAGTTGTTACCATCTACTGATGAGACAAGGCCCAAACCAAAAGGTTTGGGTCTCTAAAAACTAACTGATTGTTTATTATTGCGGGTTCTTCAACATGCCAAAGTAGCATCTGGTATGTAGACAGTGGGGGATCTATGCACTGACTGGGAACAGCTCTCTTCTTCATGACTACTCTCAAGGAAAGAGGGGATTTGTCTCTTTTGGCAATGATGCTAGGGTTACATCATCGGTAAGGGCTTTGTCTCCAATGGAGAAATCAAATTTGATGATGTTATCATGTGGAAAATCTCAAGTACAACCTCTTGAGTGTCAGTCAAATG